>VCNE01001790.1:0-11699 GCA_009869805.1 Oncopodura yosiiana
AGCCTTTAAGTTCCTCTTCATCAAACATAAGAGAAGGATTCAAAGATCTGAGCAAAGTTGGCAATTGGTAAGATCTGACTCGGCCACGTCGCTCATGTTGGTTGAAAAGTTTCTCAATAACTGGAGAGTAGAAGAAAATCAAAATTAGTGTTAAAAAAATATATAGTAATAATGTAACACTTACGAGATTGGCTTTCCTTGCGTACTTTCATTTCCTGGAGAAAAATGTTTAAAAAAATGTTAAAAAGTCTCACTTTTCACTCTAAGGTTTCAACTTACCATTTTGACGTTTGAGTTTTTTTTAAAAGTTGACTGTTGAGACTGATGAGATTTTTCTGTATGTAAGTTTAAGTTTTGACAGATGATTTGTGACTGGTTTCGACTTTCCAGACCACTCGTCTTTTATACCTGACAAGATGCGCATTTCCAAGCAAAGTACTTAAGAAAATAATCAGCAATATATTACTAATATTTTCCTACGAGCTCTTCTTCACGTTTCATCTATTTTTTGGCATAAGCTATAATAACTTTAGGTAGAGAGAAAAAGAATTGGAATAGAAAAGAGGAGCGATGAGTGACAGATGCTTCCTCAAAAAAATAGTCAGAGTTGGAGAAAACAACGGATATGTACAATGACCCACTAAAGTACAAAAGAATCATTAGCCAATAATAATAGTTTCATAAAAACTTTAAGGGTTGTCTATCATTAGTTAGATTAGCAGCCTAACTAAGGCATAAAAATCTTAAGACAAGTTGGAAAGGAGTTCGCTAGTATTTCCTTCTAACATTTGCTAGCTAAAGCAGTTATAGGCAGCCCTTAAAAAATAGAGAATTACAATAGTGGAAATATCGATATTAAGAAAAGTACGCAGAGAAAAGAAAATATTAGGTCTTTTATATATATATATATCTATACTTGTGTAATGCAACATGTGCCAAAATTATGTACTTTAGCAGTTGCCCAATGTCGAAGTGAAACGAACGTAGAAAAGAAGCTCTATCATTAGTCGATGATAGAATTCGGAATAAACAACTGAAAACTTAAACCAAGTTTATAGCTCTAATCACTCATTTCTCTCTTCATTCTCACTTTTATGTTCTTTAAAAAAAGAGTTCAGTGGCCATTCTCTCAAAATGTAAAAAATAAAATTATGTTTATGCAACTGAGAATGCATTTTTATTTTTATATGCATATACACATATGACATATGGTGCAACATTGCTGACTTTTGGAATCTATATAGCAAGGGAATCTATATAGCACTGATCACTCTTAATTTGTAGCATGACATAAAAACTTCAAAAATATAATTTTATACTTTATGACCAGTGAGAGTTGCATTTATGTATTTGTAGTACACTGAAAATTTTTATTCCCTAGTAAAATATGAAATATGAGCTAAGTGAAAAATTGTTTACTATAAACATTTGGCAATGGGAGTACTACGAAATATTCACGTAGGCTTAAATCTCATTTATAACATTTGCTATATAAAATCACCATCAGTTCATCTCGTGTGAATTTAGTTCTCTATCACAAAGTTGATTGAAGCCATGCTGTCTGCAAATCAAAATCTATTTCTATGCTTAAGTCAAATGTAGCAAATTTTTAATATATAATTCGGTTCAATGACCATTTGAGTGACACCAGATTTTAAAAGCCGACAAACAATTTCCGCATTGAGCTCTCATTAAAAAGATTCTCATATGAAGTAATATATAGTAGCTTGATATAATTAGGCAAAGAGAAAGAGTCACAGTGTTTTTGGTTAGCGACACGTGGAACAATTTTTTTTCATTTTTTGCTCATCACTTGAGTCGAAACGATATACTTACATGATATATATATAGTATAGCTATAGATATAGACAAGATTATATAGTAAACCAAAATACACATTTGGGAATTCCAACGATATCCAGATCTTATAACGTTAGCTTGAGCAATTGAAAAAGTCATAAGATGCGTCTTCCGGTTACGTAAATGAAGTCATGATGTAATAATACATTGCGTAAGATACAAACCAGCAAAAGATAAAATGCTATACTGGAAAAAAGATGCATTTAGTCTCAAAGTCTTGGGAGCTTATTATAGCTTCATTACACCCCTTAAATTTTTTGCTCGTTTCAAAAAGCAATGCCACACACTAATTCCTAAACTTTTTACAGTTTCAACATAGGGATTTTTGTAAAGTAAAGTTGGGTGGCTGTAGATTCTAAAATTGTCACAGGGCAAAGTTTTGGAAGAGAATTACTGGAAGAAAAGTGATATCTTGCTCAACTGTGTTACGCAACACAACTCAGTGTCTCGTCTCTAATCAACAGAGTCAAGTTCATCAAAAGAGTTCTCTTATTACAAAATAAGTCAAAATGGAGTATAAAGTCCAGAAGGAATCAGAGAGCTGTGAGTTCTTTAAATACATAATTTATATCATTTTTTTTATAGTTGAGTGACAATTTTGCTTCTATACAGTGATGGACAAGATCTTCAAAGCTCATGCTAAGAATGGAGTCATTAAGGGCTCAATGGTTCCTCAATTGATTCGTGAGTTCCACTCTAATCAACAGAGTCAAGTTCATCAAAAGAGTTCTCTTATTACAAAATAAGTCAAAATGGAGTATAAAGTCCAGAAGGAATCAGAGAGCTGTGAGTTCTTTATATAATTTATATCATTTTTTTATAGTTGAGTGACAATTTTGCTTCCTTACAGTGATGGACAAGATCTTCAAAGCTCATGCTAAGAATGGAGTCATTAAGGGCTCAATGGTTCCTCAATTGATTCGTGAGTTTCCTGGATGTGACGTTCCTGAAGCTGCTTTTGACCCTGAAGATCTCATCACTGTTAGTGAGGAAGGTAACAATAATATACTAAAGGACTTTTCAGTTGTTATCCTATTGAGAGAAACGACTAAGTGACGTTCCTGAAGCTGCTTTTGACCCTGAAGATCTCATCACTGTTAGTGAGGAAGGTAACAATAATATACTAAAGGACTTTTCAGTTGTTATCCTATTATATTGAGAGAAACGACTAAATAGTTAGCAGGAAAAATGTTAGCTGAGATTTTAATAGTGACTCATGCTCAAAAGATTCATATTTCAGAATTACTTCCAGCACACATCTCTGGACTAACTCTGGAATTTTGATGCTGGAAGTGAAATTTTGATTGAGGAAGTTCGACTATAAAGCCTATAGGGCAATAGAGCCAATGCACTAAGATCTTACTCACAATTTCTCAACTAATAAAATCTTAATCAGCCTCAAAATTCCAGAGTTAGTCAAGAGATGTGTGCTGGAAATAAATTCTGGAATTTGAGTCTTTTGACTACTTTTCTACTATTAAAATCTCTGAGTTAAAAAAATCTGAGACTCTATTTGTAAGCAAGCGAGTAAAAAGATACCATTTTTGGCAATATTTTAAACCAAGACTAGTTTTATTTCAAGTAAAATAGTTTGAGCTTGTAAAAGCTCTAGCATTAGTAAGAAAGTTTTTAAATAGACAGGAAAGCAAAAAATGTTTTAGAGAGAAGGGGAATGAAAACGAAGAAGAAGAATGACATGTAAAAGTTATTTTTGTCTCATGATACTCACTGGCTCAATGTATATATTGATCTTGTTCTTTTCTCTTGTACTTTTTTTGTCAAAGGTTGTGACGGGAATCTGGACTATGACTCATTCTCCAAAGTTGTTCTTAAGCATCTATTGAAGCAATGTCGACGAGAATCAAATGACTTTGGACACAAACAAGTCATCGGCTTAGCTGACTTTTCTCATCCATAAAACTAAATCAACTCATCAACAATTTCAACACTTATTTTGCATTGATTATGTATTACTCAATATTCTTATGCTAAATTCAACTTATATCAATCTAATTGGATTTTTAAAAAAATCATTTTATGTTGTCTTATTTTATTTGCCTAATTTTGCTTCTTCACTCTCAAGATTAACTTATGATTGCTTATTTCTTTGAATAAAAAAGTGAAAGGTTACAATTTGTTTTTTTGCTCTCTCAGCAATTTAATTTTCATGAGATTCATAAATACATTTGGATCATAAGTATATTAATCACAATACTATATTGCTAATACTTTTAATTTAAATTGTACATTAGAATATAATGGAATTGAGATCTACAATGAGGCTATTAGATGCTAATATGCATACAAAACTTCTTCACTTGGGTCAGGATTCATAAAAGAGCCAACAGGATATTTCCATTTTTTTTATTCAAGGGATTTATTTTATTCATATAGTTTGTTTATCATACACAAGTACTCTCAATCAGAGTGAATCACAATCATTTCATAATTTCACTGGTGTAAAATATGACTTTCTCAATTTGATCTCAGGTCTATCTTTCAACTGAATTCTGCTTTCACTTCTGCATTAGCCATCATCACTCATTAGATATTACATAATTATTGAAAATAAATTTAATCACAACTAGAATACCTAATGATATTTTCTCTGTATATAAGTTATGTAGAGTTGATGAAATCACACTTTTTTTACTTATTTCTCATTGTTTTTATCAGATGGTATTTTCTTATTTTATGTAATACAATTTACAATTACATTTTTGTCGGAAAGACAGGTACGAATAAGTAATAATATAATTTCACATATTTACAACTCAATGAATATTCTAATTTATTACTTTAAGGTTTTTTATTATATCACACAAGGTACTAACTGAGATTAAATTTGGAGGAGAGGCTCAGTGAATTTTTTTACATCAAAAATCTCGAGCCTCTCAATGTGACAAGTTTAGGAAGTTTTTTTTACTAGGAGACATTAAATTACAAGAGGAATTACACATTAGTCTGAGAATGACTCTGTTACACTTTGGAAGTTTTTTTAGTAGATTTTTTTAATAGTAGAGATATCAGTCGTCAATTAGAGTTAAAGAGTAGAAATTGATTTATAGATGAGATATAAGAAACCTTTTGCGATAGAGTGGAAAAAGAGATGCAAATAGAGTGATAGATAGATATATAGATAGTACATATATATATATTGATTGATATTTTTCTATATATACTTTTTAATTACAATAATTTGATTGCGTGTTATCACATTTTATATACGAGTTGTGTGTCTCTTCTTGTGATATAAGATTCATAGATTGAATTTTAGAAAAGAGATTCTGTTATATACCTATATCTACTAGTATATTAAAGTAGTAGTAAAGAACATTCAGTCTAAACGGAAATATATTAGTAAGGTCATTGAATATTTTTTTGGGTATCAATTTGATAGATTTTTTTGAGATGAATGACATACATTGGTATATTTTTTTAGAGCACATGTGGAGAATATGAGATTTTTTTACAGTTTTTTTATATACGTACAAGTGAGCCATTATATAATATATTTTCTAGCTAACAAGTGGAGTACTTCTGACGAAGAGAGTCTCAGAATTTTTTAACCAGAGATTTCAAAAGATTCAACTTCCAGAATTACTTCCAGCTTAAAATCTCTGGACTAACTCTGGATTTTTTATACTGGAAATGAAATTTTGAGACGAGAAACCTTGACCAGCGCCTCTTAAGTACACTGAGGCCTTCCTCGTAGTTTCTCAAATAATAAAATCTCATTAGCATCAAAATTTCAGAGTTTGTCCAGAGATTTGTGCTGGAAGTCATTCTGGAGTCCTTTGACTTTTATACTATTAAAATCTCTGGTTAAAAAAACCTAAGCCTCTACTTCTCAAAATTGTATTAAGAACTAACATAAGAAAATAAAACTTAACTTGGCTATCATTACAATTATATTACTATATTATAAGTACATTGGTAGTCAAAATTACTTTTTTGTACATCTTATTACAAACTAATCTCTATATAACTTTAATACGTATATTACGAAGGGGTTAGATTTTATAATTAGAGAGACATGCTTAACATAAATATATTCATTAATTCCTGTAATTTGAGAAATTGTGCACAATTATAATTAACTCTCTACTCTTTAGTAGTCGAAGTTTGAGAAGTGAGTCGACCAGCCTTAGGCTCAATTAGAAGACTCAGTTTGTACAATTGGTCATCATCCAAAAGTAGACTTTTGGTTATCAAGTAGTTAGCTCCTTTAGCACTAAACTCAATTTTATATGGAGTTTGTTGGAAATGACGAATCTCTCGAATTACATGAGCGATCATTCGCATTTTGGCAAAGTTGAGTAATCCGTCTGGAGTAAAGTTGGGCGTTCCTTCTTCAATGAATGTTAAGTCACTCAGATACATTCCTAAATAAGGAATCCCTGGAGGATCAACTCGATGTAAAGCTTCACGTAGTCCACGGAATCGGCCGTCGCCACCGACTAAGCTGTGGAGTCGGTCTAAAGTTCCTCGAGTCTAAGACATAAAAAGTTCAATTAACATATATCTGAGTCTAAAAAAACTTTTTTGCTATATATATATACTCACCGTCTTCGAAAGCTTCTCATTTGTCTTTTTAAGTCTGTAGACAGCCGAGTTAGTAAAAGCAGCACAGATTTGAAGAACTCCATTAAAATTATGTAGCACTCTACAAATGTCACCGACAGCCACCCATTTCTCCATAGCTTGAAGTCTCGCTGTTTGAGATGGCTGTCTCATAATTTCGGAAACAACCAATCTTGAGACTTCATTAAATCTTCGAGTCATTAATAAAATATTTGGTGCTTTTTGCTCTTTAGTGTCTTTCGTCCATGCTTGGCCCAAAAATTCCCTACAAGAAAAAACATTTTTAATAGTACAGTGGACTCTATAACGCAACTCTTTATAACATAAATCTGTCTAGTAGAAATCTCAGTCTCAAGGCTAATTCCCTATGTTAATACATTGTGCTCACTCTATAACGGATTTGTCTATAACGGAAATCTGCCTATAACTATTTGACGACAGTTTATAAAAAGTTACTCTGTCTATAACGTAAATCGGCTCAAAATGCCACCTTACATATTTCTTACCATTTTTGACAAACTCTCTCCAATATTTAAAATCTTTGGAACTTTTCTTGTGTCGCAAAACCTTACTTCGAACATCATATTAATCATATATGTACATAAACAAATAGTAAATAAAAACCAATGACTCTCTTTATAACGCAAATTATGCTATTTTGCTCCAAATTACCCTATAGAGAGAGTTTGTCAATAACAGAACTCTCTCTATGACATAAAAAATTGAAAAATTATGGCGTTACGTTATAGACAGAGTCCACTATATACTACAATATAAGCAGCCCATTAAAAAATTTCTTACTCTGAACGAATATTGACAAAAACTTGGTGATCCAGATACGTCATTTGTTCCGCAATCTCCAGTGCTGATAGTGTATCAATCGTCTCTTTACTTTGACATGGTGCTAGCAGTGTAACCAAATCAATTTTCTTTGGTTCATCTCTTGTTAAAAGTCTTAGTAATTGTGAAGCCGCTTTATTCTCTGCAGGTAGCAAAGCAGGTGAGCATAGGATATCTTCTAGAAAACTGACAGTTAAATCTCTTAATTTTGGGTCATCAAAATCTTGACTGTGTTTAGCAACCCAATGTCTTAGTACTGATAAAACTCTCATTGTTGCTGCACTACTTAATACACTTTCTTTTCGGGGTCGTACAAATTTCAACTCTTCGTTCTCTGGAACAACTATTTCAGTTTGGCCTGGCATCCTTGCTGAAGTTGAACCAGCGGTGGCTATGTGAATTATAATTATAAGAAGAGTCATATAATTATAAAATTCTTCATTAGTTAATTAATGTTAATTCGTACCAATTGCAAAAGCTGCAGCTGCCGATGCGCTACTTGACCTTCTTTGAGATTGTCGTGAGCTAGTGACAACAACACCGGCTTTAGAACTCATTTGAGGAGATTCTGAGCCATGAGTTTGAAATGAGGACCTTGGAGTCGAACCAGCACCTTCTGACTCAACAAATGAGGGACGTTGTTTACTAGCTCGACGTTGAAGTATAGCAGCATAGATTGATGTAGATGATGCTTTACGTGTAGAGGAATTTGGTGATGTATGAGCACTCAATGACTCTGCTTTATCAACTTTATTATTGTCTTCTTCCTCAGACTCTGATGGGTCAGAAGTGACACTGGAATTTCTCTTTTTCTGTGAGCGAACATGATGTGAATGTTGGTTCTGATCTGTGAGTGTTTCACTACTTACGGAATTTCCTCCACCACCTGGAGGAACTAGGAGATGACCACCGATATCTTCTACACGAAGGGTAACAGACTTTTTTCGGGCTGGTGGACTTTGTGGTGTTGGACTGAGATGTGATGGGCAGCCGGCTGATGTTTCGTCCACTGAGAAGAATGTAAAAAATGAGTTTATAGATTAGCAACGTGATGGCTAATTATAAAGTGGTATAGTTATAAAGTAGGCTAAAATGGGTAAAAAGTGACTATAGCTGATAGTTGGCTAATTCTTAATAAAAAAATATAATTAGTCGCTGGCTAAGAAATGTGAGTTAGCTAACAAGTTAATTTCCAATTAGATTGTGGAAGTTTCTGAAGAATCGGCTAATTTTATAAGACGGCTATTTTCAAAATCTCATTTAATTTCTATAATAGAAAAATTCTAGCTAAATTCTAGAAACCGGCTAATTTCTTAGGTTCAGGCTACTTCTAAATTAAAATTTGACTATTAGCCCAACTACATAAATGTTTATTTAATTAATATTATTATATTGTTAAATAATTATTATTAATTATTTAAGACTACTAGTGACAAATTCTAAAATCCGCCTAGCTATACATTCTATTAGCCAGCTTTAACTAAAATAAATACTTATAATGTATTCTGTCATTCACTTTTTCTAAAGCTCCATCGCCAATGTGGTCCAAACTTAGCATCAGTAGGATCGCCATAAAACCTAGTAGGATCTCTCTCACTCTCAGTTCCATAGCCAGAAACTGTCGAGGTAGTAGAAATACGTCGATATCCTTCCACTTCCAATTTGAGTCCATCATCCTCTTTCACAATTCCATCAACACTACAACAAAAAACAATTTAAAGAACCCTTTTCTATAAAGTCTATAAATAGAAATTCCAAGTAATTTTTTTCTATACTTTTCTCCAGTAGAGTCCAATGGCTCAGCAGTATAATAAACTTTCTTAAGTGCTTCAAGCACAGTGACAGAGTCAGTAAAAACTCGATAGGTGAGTAGAAACGTGTTGAGAAAGTCAATAGATAGGAAACGAAGATCTGTAAGTCTTTCTAGTAACCTTTTTGGAGTAGCATAGCGGATTTGTGGCACTTTGCAACTGTTCAAAGTTCTTGAGAAACGAATGTCAATATCATCTTTAAATAATTTTGGGTCTGTACGAACTGAGTGAGGTACTGCAACACTAGCAGAGTCAGAGCCATGAAGTAAATCATGGAAATGAACATTATCCATACATTGGGATATATCTGAGACCCATGCTTGTTTCTCTTGCGCTGAAGGAGCCACAAGGTGAATTGTTACTGGTCCATTCTACAAAAAATCCAACAAAAATCATTTTTTTTAATTATCCGATATAAAATACATTTATTTCTTCTTTTGACTTTTTATCTACCTTAGTGTCTAAAATTATTTTAAAGTCACTTCCACTATGGGCATTTTCAGTAATAGATTTCTTAATTAGCTGCGAATTACTTGAATCCGAATAACTCGATTGGCTCGATACTGAAACATCATCTGTTGGGTCATATTCACTTAAATCAGATGGATCTTCAATTAAACTAGCATCAGCTAGTGGTATACGCCCAACACCAGTGACCAAATGAAGTCGTCCATTTGGTGATCTTGTAGTCAGAATTAAATGATTGGAAAATAAAAAAGCTTGGCGTACAGCTTCCTTCTCAGTTTTCATTATCCGAGCCCTTCCTTTTTTCCCACTGTCCAATAAATGAATTAAAGAGCCTTGCCGTACAAAAACTTGGTTCACATCAAGTAGTATGTCACATCCTTCAACTATCATTCGCTCAATGGCCAGATTCTTACGAAGATTTTCTGTCTCACTCACTTCATCATGCATTTGACGACTCAGCTCTTCTAATTGAGTCCGAGCTGTTTCTAAAGACTTTCTCTCTACGTGATCGTATGGAGTGAAACATAGTAGCTCGTGTAGTGTGATTATATAGCGAGGTATCTGAAATGAAGAAAAATTAAAAATATTAAAAATTGTAGTCTATAATAGTAAAGGAAAAACGATGAAGGAAAATCTCCAGCTTTCTTTTGCTATGAGTCGAGTTTTCTAAGCTTATGATGCTATATGGAAACTGCTATAGAGAGCATAGCTATATTTCATATAACGCTATAAGGAAAGCTTAGAAAACTCGACCCCCAGCAAAAGAAAGTGGGAATTAGATGTAAAATCAGAGTGAGAGAAAATACGTTTGTTGGCTCATTAGAGAGTTTTTATACCTGATGCATTGGATATGTGAGAAATGTCTCTAGAGATCGTCCTTGACAAGCAGATTTATTTTCAAGTCGGCCTAGCATTGAAGCAAATGTTGGTTGTTGCTTGCACTCTGTGAGAACCTGGAAATATACAAAGCCGATTAAAATTAGTTTGCCATTCTACCATGGAACATTTGAAAGCTAACCAAATTGGTGAGAAATGAACCTTACGAATACATAAAACGGAACTAGTCGTACTCTAAGTATATTATTACAATGAAGTTGTTTAGTTGTAGGTAAAAGTCTCGTTACTCTAATTGAGTTGCACTCTCACCAATGTAGAATTCTTGGAAACTATTAAAAGCACTAATAGACCGCTGTCTCAAAGGTCCGTCTACACTCTATACATATACAATGAAATCTCTCTATAACGGTAGTCTGTCTATAACGGTGGCTTTTTGAAGTCTCTCGGCTTATAACCTATCTAAATACATTATATCGTCTCTCTCTATAACGATTCTGTATATAAGAGTATTCTGCCTATAACGCTATATTTCTATTCAATATTAGGAAAATTGGCTCTCTCTATAACGGTTATTGGATAAAAACGATATCTTCTTTGGGCAATTTTACATTTTCTGGAGAAAGAGTTAGTGAAAGTTCTGGAAAATTGTGCCAGATATCTGAGTAAAGCCAAAATTCAGATCTTTGGTACGTTGAAGCAACTCAAGTCAATGCTGCGAGTAAATTTGACTATGTAATTCAGCATTCTGATTGAAAAAAGTTCTCTCTATAACCCTCATGTGCTTCATTTGCTCCTAATACCGGTATAGACAGACTCCACTGCATCTCTAATGGAAGAACTTCCTCTCTCTAATAGTAATGTAACTCTAATAATAAGTCACAGAGGAAATGAGTTCAACAACAGAGACGACATCAAATTTTTTTAATCCTCACTCTTTTGATCTTTTGCAAAGAGAGACTACTATACACACTAGAGACTCTGAGAGTCTGTATAAATTCTCAGAATTTTCTGAGCACCTTGTAAAAAACTAAGTAGATATGTCCTTCTTGGAAAAATCATTTGCACTAATGGTGAGTTCCTTACCTGAAGTGAGTAGTGATGATTTCTAACATACTCTTGATATATGGATAGCATTGGCAGCAACATATCGAACAAATCACCTGTTGAAGTATACATAGTTAAAGTCCTCCTCTTCAACGAAATCTCAATGGCACTAATTGCCAAAACTACACTCAATTCCGTATGAAGAGCCATGCGTTTCATTTTAGTATTTAGTAAAACTCTTAATGTATTTCTAAT
>VCNE01001793.1:0-16498 GCA_009869805.1 Oncopodura yosiiana
GTCTACTAATACTTCCTTCAGCAGCTTCGCTTGATTGTTGCTGTTCAGCAACAGGAAATACAGCAGTAGATGCTGGAAGCTCAGTTGGAAGATCGTCATTATTACCTGTAGAAGTTGGTGGTTTTCTTCTTCGTAACTTTTATGTTAGTATAATCAAATATTAATTCAAAAACAACACACAAGAAATATATAATTTGAAAATACTACCTGAGATAATACAGAAGGCTCTTCGTGATGTTCGACTACAATGTCCAATGGTGATGTAACTGGTGGCTCCGGTTCTGGCTCAGGTGGTGGAGGAGCAACAATACTGGTAACGGCCATTGTAATATCTTTGGCCACACTTTCTCCTCTTGCTTCAGATCTTCTAGCAGATCTTTCTCTAAGTACAACTTGACCTTCTTCTCCACTTCCTTCTTCAATAGCTGGTGGTTCACCTCCTCCTCCTCCTTCAGCGCCAGCATCATAAACTTGTAAGGCACTACTTGGTTCTTCAACAGGTTGAGGTAATGCAGGACGAACTGGTGCAACTTCTTCTTCTGGTTTTTCTTCTTCAACTTTCTCTGGTGGTTTTTCTCTCATTAAATTTAACATAAATTGTCCACAACTCTTACCCATAGAACCAATTCCTTTAAATACCCATAAACACATATAAAACCATAATTTGAAAAATCCTATTGTCATTTCTAATGGTGTCATTTGTTGAACTTCACGAATTCTTCTCTTAATATTTGTTGGTGACAATTGTGAAAATCCAAATTTCACTGTATCCACTGTTGCTGTCAATGCTTGTTTTGCTAATGTGCCTTTATCTTCTTCATCATCTGGTAATTTAAATGCTGGCTCACGTGCATGACCACTTTCTTCTTCATCAGTTTCGATTAGAGCACTTGCATGTTGCATTTCAAAAATAGCATCCTCACAAAAGTTGACAAATGCTTCCAACTTTTCTTTATCTCCACCTTCTGTTACAATGGCATAGAAGAAGGCTCGTTTGGATTCCTATAAATGATGATAACAATAAAAATTTTAGTTTGTATATACCCAACTATTTATATATTTTATATAATATATACATACTTTAATTTGAGGCTTTTCCCATTGCTCAATATTTGATTCTTTAATTTCAAAGTATACTCTCTCAATTCTATGACTTGATCCCATAATCTCAATACGTCCAAGGAAAGCTTCAAAATAGTTGAGTACACTTCCTGCTGTTTCTAAGAATCTTGCCAATCTTGGCTCATTAGGCATATGCTCAGAAAGATTTGTTAGTAAAACAGCCAAATTAGAAACCAATTTCTGTAGCTGGTTCATGAAATCTATTTGTGAATTCCATATAGTCAATTTTGCCTTCATGATTTACGTCACAGCATAGTAGAATGAAACTAATTTCTTCACTATATATATAAAGAAAATTTTTATTAAAAGTCCATATATTTGGTAATAAAATCTTACGCTGTATATGTTTTTCCTTGCTCCATCTTCTCTTTAAATTCTTTTGGAGTTATCCAACCCTCTGAGTGTGTCTCCTGAAATGTTGTTTTAATAAAGTGTTTTTAAAATTGCAAAGTAGAAAGAAAAACTTGGATAATAAGAAGCATTAATAATAAGCATAGATTTTGGTTAGGTATATAATAATAACATGCAAAGTTAAAGTCTTGTGGAGACAAAACACGACAGCTCTTCTCATTGTGGTAAAGAGCTGACACAAAAAAGAATACCTGGAATGCTGGACTAGAAGTAAGGTCCTTTAATTTCAAAAACATATCGAAGTAACGAAGAATAATCTGAAAAGAAAATAAATGTAAAATAAAAATATGGGAACAAGGCACCGCAATAGCAAAGGTGTACATAATTTACAATTGACTTTCGAAAAGCATAATGCTATATACATAACTGAGAGAGAGATTGGTCAAATATTTGAGCAAAATGAATTTAAATATAGCCGGATATAAATGATGGGCCTACATTACATACATTGAACAGCAAAAGGATATATATATATACACTGAAGTATAATAATAATAATAAAATGAAGGGGAAACAGTAAATATTTACATTTAAGATAAAAGAAAATTGAAGCCTACTATCTTTTACTGTTTATATAATTACCCGAAAACCATGAGATGAAGTTAATGACTTGAGTTTGAGAAACATGTTGAAAAAGCTTAAAATTTTCTAGAGATACACAGAAGAGTAATAGCAAGAAGATGTAGACGGATATTAAAAGTATATTATGTAACATTTTTGTCAATCATGTAGATTATATAAAGTCAATGAGATATAATATAACAATATCATATAAATATTTTCCTTAAGTGATTACCTCAACATTTGAAGCAGACTCGACCAAAGTGTCAACCATTTGCTTTCCAATGGTACCATTAACAACATTTCCTGTAGAGTATATAATTCATTAATTTCCGGAAGGAAACACTTTACAGAAATCTTCTCACCTTCAAGCATAGATAACATCATGATAACCATATCTTTTTGTAGGTTCAACATCTCTTTCAATAAATCTACTTGACTAGCATGTTTAGACAATTTAGCTTGCATATGAGCAAAGAAAAATAAAAAGCCACCAACAGCATCCCATAATCTTGAATGTGCCAATGCTTGTTGATTTTGTGTACATGGGCCTGAAATCAATTATTAATTAATACTACTGTACACCTTAAATGTCATGACTTGAATTACCTTGAATGACTTCAGTGAGAGTATTGAAAACTTGACTAGCAACACCAATAGCTTTGAAAAAATTTTGTTTTCCAGCTGGATCAATTAATTCTTTGGAACTGTAAAACAGAAAGAAATTTCATAAATATGTGCATATCAGTTAATTACACTTATGATACACCAAAATAGTTGCAGCTTTGTTGTGCTAACTTATGAACTACAGAAGCAGTCGTTTCCTTACCTATATGACCAGTAGAAATCCATTATAGATTCTTGAAGTCGTAAAAGATAGTCCACAGTACATATAACGACATTCACAGTTGTTGTATTGCCAGCTTGGGTTCTTAAATAATTTTGCCAATCATTGTTATGCCCCTCAGATGTTAATTGAATGAAACGGAAAAGTGCACATGTAAAGTCAGAGTCATGCATATTCTTTTCACCGGCAGTGCCTTGTCCCAGTCCTGAATTCAATTAATATTAGATAATCTATTGTACCTTAGTTTTATGATTTGATTGATTACCTTCTGCTTTAGTATTACGCTCAAAGGCGTCGAGATCTAGCACACTACAACTACTCATGAGACCAGCAATTGAAGTAAAGAATCCAACTTCTTTCTTCTCTTGTAGATGATTGAGCATATGCATTTGTACATCAATGTTACCACCACGAAGAATAGAAATACCAAGCTCTAAAGTTTTCATCACCATTTCTGAAGGAACACCTTTACTAGCAGAAATATTTAATAAAACCATTTCAGCAGCTCCTCTATTAGACAATCGAGCTTGATGAAATAGTAATTTTTGTTTCTCCATTTCTTGTTCCTATTATTATATAAAGCATAGAAATATAAAAAAGTCAAATTAAGAATAGTTGTACAAAACAATCATGGTAAAATATATACCATAAGTTGATCCATTGAATTTGTATTTTTACGCTGCTTGTAAGTTTTTTTAAAATAATTTGATTTGGTTAATTAGCAAACACTCACACACAACACAATTTATTAGTGAACAAAAAATAAAAATGAAAAATAAACAAACCTGTAAAGTTGGTCCTTCACCTTCTTCGTCACCACCTTCCTCTTCTTCTTCTCCATTTGATTTGGCCATTATATTAGCATAAGACATGTACAATGGATCTTCTTGTAATGCTCCAGACCTCTCAGTCATTGCGCCTCTACAGAAAGTCGTCACTAATTGGGTCAATGGATCTGGGGCTCCTTCTTCTTCTTCCTCGTCTTTCTTTTTCGTTTCAGACTCTTCGAATGTTGTCTGAGAAAAGTACAATCAACAAATAAATTTTACAAATTATATAAATTTAACATTCCAAAATTCTTACAGTGAGATGCTCTATCATGATTTCTTGGCCAACATTTTCTTCCGTCAGCCAAAATTCTCTGTATGATGAAATGAACAGATTTGCTGCTCTATGCCTGTATAATAAAATTTAAATATTAATAAATAATGCCTAGAATTGATATTTTCTTATTGTTAATGATGCACAACAAACAAATAATTGTTAATAATAACACACACACCTCTGCAAAGAGTAAAAATGTGTACTAATTATACACGACAAAGCTGCTCTCTTTCTTGCTGCTGACAATAATTTGGTCCATCCTTTACGAGAACTTCTTGGCAGTGAAGCCTAGTATAAGAAATTTTTCATGCAAGCATTTATTAGTTGAAAACTGTTAATCTCAAGTCATCCCATATATTGAACTCAATTCATTTAGCGTTTTAATTTCACAAAAACAAAAACTGAAAACAAAACACAACAGAAAAACATAATGAAAGAACCTTGGCATTGAATGCAATGAGGTTTGTCGGAAACAAGCTAAAACAGCTTTTTTCCTACCCACAGAAACAACAGAACGAAATGCTGCTTTTGATGATTGAGATGGATGATCAATCTTTTTAATAAATAAAATGAAATAATAAAATAAAATCATAAAAATATTTACTACAAAAATCTCAATATNAACAGAACGAAATGCTGCTTTTGATGATTGAGATGGATGATCAATCTTTTTAATAAATAAAATGAAATAATAAAATAAAATCATAAAAATATTTACTACATAAATCTCACTATCTTACCATATGTAAACCATACAAAACTTTGGCCATTGCTACAATCCTTTCAACCAACTCTTCCAACATTTGTTCTTTAGTAATATTGGCAACTTTCAAATCATTTTCTTCAGGTTGTTTCTTTCCACCTAGTTTAGAGTAAAGAAATCTCTGCCAGCTCATACTGTCAGAGGGATCAATTTTGTCTGGTAATGTCAATTGGACACGAGCATAGTCAACAATTTCATAGTCTTGCATTTTCTTAAGGAATCGATCTTTACAATGTTGCACCAACTCTTGTTCACGGCCGGCAAATAAATTGAGACCAACAGGTAATAATCTCTTGAGACAAGCTACCATTAAACTTGCAGCAACTAAAGCAAAGTGAAAATTAAAATGCATGAAACTGATTGATTTGGGTAAATTGCTACTCACGCTCTTTATCTTTATCTCTCTTCTTATCACGACTCCTCTTTTTCTTTTTAATTTTTCCTCCTTGAGCACTTGAATGTATCTGCTACAACAGCTCTTCTTGATGTTGTTGGCATAATTAGAGCCATATTATCAATTTCATTTGCACTAATAAAGTTGGTCTCTTCTCGTCGGAAATATTGTGATTTAGACCATAGATTAAATATTTCTGCAACATGATTGTATAGTTGTTCTGATTGTGTTCCACCACTTGCTGTAGAAGCTATTATAAAGAGACAATCAAAATTATAATAAAGTGAAATAAAGTAATTATATATATATATATCTTCTTTACTTTGCTTTAGCCAATTATTTCTTTGCAAGTCAACATATTTAATTAGTAATGGATAGAAAGCATAAATATCACGAACAAGTAATTGCCATTCTTCTTGAATTTGTCCTTCAACTTGACTTGTATCATCAGTACCAGATTTAAGGAAACCCCGAAGTGACTCTTCTTTATGAAACATTTGTTGTGTCTTATTTCGTAATTTTTCAGCCAAAGGTAAAACAGGATCATTAAGTAAATCTTCACTTGAATTAATAATAATTTGTTGAGTAAATGAAGCAATTCTAGTCATCCATGGAGCATTTTCATTTCCAGCATTATTTTTAATTAGATTAAGAACCATTTTAAGTACACGATTCATATGATCAGCAGTAACACCTGTTACATGAGCATCAGGAGCAACATTTGTCACATTATCAGGACCCATAGCTAGTAAAAAGACGTAAAAAAACAAATGTGTATTACAAATATTATTATTACAAATAAGTATCAGTTTTACTTACTCCACCAAAAAGGTAAATAAGAACATAACATTGGTAAAGTAATATCAATAATATAAGGAATTTCAGTATATGATTTTCCAGAATCAATAAATGCTTCAACTTCTTCCAACATTTTATCTAAATTTGGTACTGCTGATCCTAAACGATCCATTACATCAGAAGCTTGTAAAGATGAATCTTGTAATTTATGAATAAGTGAATGTGGATTATTTTTATTAAATTGTGGTTCTAAATAGGCAACTGGAAAACATGATGCAAAAGCTCCCAAACATGAACCAAGTTGTGGACGATATCTTTCAATTTCAGTTTTCATATATTTTCGATTTTTTGATAATGTCATATCAGTTCCAAGAATATATAAACTATTTAACATTTTATATGATGCTGCTTGTAAATCTGCAACAATTAAATCTCCACCATAATCATAACTTGCTAAATGATCAAATAGTGCTGTAAGTACTGGAAGTATAACTGTATGAATATAATTTAATGAAGTACTCGTTTGTAAATGTGTAGCACGTAAATGAGAATATTTCTTTTCTTGTAAATTTACTATAGTATGACCCAAATCTTCAGCAGCATTATTAAAGAAAGTCAACATCATTGTACGTACAAAATCTGGACAACTTTTTGTAATTGATTTGGCATCAAATGCTTTGATTAATGTTTGAAGGCAACGGACTGTAATTTTAATATCACTTCCAAAAGCATTATATTTTGATCTTAATAATGTAGCCAAACGACAAAATAATCCTGCAACCATTTCCTTTTCTTTTAATGATGCTGCACCACTTGCATTCATTGCAGTTGCAACAGAAATAAAATAATTTCTATTTGTACTAAAATATTTTTCCATTAGTGGTAGTACAACTTTTGTAAAGAATTTAACATCTTTTGGTGTATCCTTAAAACTACTTCTTCTACTGAAATTTGCTGATGGTATAAATGATTTCATACTAACTGAAGCAGCATCCAAATAATGTAATAATTTTTCTAATAAATTATATGCAAATCTCCTTTCTAATCCTGTTGATGTAGTTTGTCCAAGATCTAATTCATTAGTTGATGCAGCACGAATACGATATACTCTACAACCTTGAAATTGTAAATACTTTAATAATTCTTGACATCTATCACGATTTTTCTTTTTTTCTTTATCAGTTAATAAATCAAATGGTACAAGTTGTTGATGTGGGCACCCACCACAAGCATCAATTTCTTCTTTTTTCTTTTTAGCCCATAGATCATGTGCATTTTCAGCTAATCTTTCAGCCATTGCAAACATTTCTCTTGATAATGTTAAATTAGACATATCAACAGGATGTGGACGATAGTCACCAGATAAACTAGCTTTTGATGATCTTCTTCCTCCACCTCCAGCTAATTGTGGCCCAACTTCACCTTGTTCAATATTCCAATTTAAAGCTAATAATGCTTTTACTGCTTCTCTGATGGGTTCTTTATATCTTTCTTTTTCATATTCAGTTAATTTACTATATGGTTTAAGACGAGGATGAATTCTATCTGTCCAAGAATACTGATCACCATATTTCCAATTGTTATCAAATTTTCTTCCAGCCCAAGCTATTAAAATTGATAATTAAAAATTACAATTAACATAAATTAATGAAAAAGACAAAAGTTCTAACCATCATGATAATGCTCTGAGAATTTGACAATCAAATTGTTAATATCAGCATTTATTTGGACACTGTAAAGGGGAAAAACGAGACAAAATTAGTATTTCATTTATTACTTATTATATTGTATATATAGATATGATCGTGTTTTTAATTACTGATCAGTTGTAATTGGTTCAGGAATATATGGGCCATCTGGTGAACCAGAAATCTTAAACAAATCAGAGTCCATTGCTGTTGATAATGAGTAATCTGGTGGTAAAGCACAATCCAATAGCACTCAAACAGGGTAGTGCTTTCCCAAATAAATCAGGATCATATTCCATTTGTGATAATGACTCAAAAATATTACTAAATAACATCATTGTTAATCTTCTCTCTTCTTCACTTGCTGTACCATATATTCCTTGTCCACCAGTAGAACCATAATATTTACTACATCTGTCATAATGTAATGTTAAAAGTCTTAAAGCAACTGTAGTATATTCAGATAATTTTGAAACATCCACAGTAAGTTTACGTAATAATTTGAGCAACATATTAGGTTGCATTTCTCTTGTAAGGGCTACAAGAAAATCAGAAACAGCTTCTCTTTGACCTTTTGTTAACATTTTATTTTTGCTTAGTCTATATACTGTATGTAAAGTAGCATCAAGTAAACTTGCATAATTGTCAGCTTCAGCATAAAATTTAGAATGTTTAATTAATAATGGTAAAATACTATTTCCAATATAACGATTTAATGCTAAGCCCATTTCTGAATCACCACCATCCGTCTATTAAAGAATCAAGAAATAATAAGGTATCAAAATTAGTATCATTTTATTAAACAAGGCTGTCGTCATTTGATATACCTTATCTAACATTGTTGCTGATCTTAAATCTGGTAAAAATGCTTCCTCAAGTAATTTAAAGAATAAATCACGATCTTCAATTCCATATACACGTTCCAAGAATAATACAATACTTTGTTTATGATTCGGCACTAATCCCGGGGGCATATCTTTTTTATGTGGTTCACCAGGTAGAGGAATTGGTTGTAAACTAAATCTTAAGCTAAGTGCTCCTCTTAAATCTTCAAGTGGCACTAATGATCTTAAAATAGCTCTTGCTCTTAATGATTCATTCTTTCCTAATTCAATTACTGTTGCGTCCGGAGCACATCGCCCCAATAAATCAACTAAAGTACAATAGAATGCTAAAATTGCAGCTCCAGTATCTATTTAATAAAAAATAGTTATGAGTTACAAGTTTAGAACATCAAAATAGTAGTTCATCAGATTGCGATTGTAACAACTTACCAATCCAATCTTCATCTTCATCTGATTCTGGTAATGGATGATTAAATTCCAATCCATCAGGATTTCCATTACAATGAGCTTAATTAATTAAAGATCATACAAATACAAGAAATTTTAGTTAGCATAGTTCAATATAATAAATACTATAATTATAAGTTAATATAGTTTAATGTTTATATATGATGCTTCTATTATGCACGCTAGGTTAGGTTAGTTAGTTGTAAGATGATGACGTAAATTCTGATATTATATTTTGCATACAATTACATTCAATGCTATTGGAAAGAACAGGAACAAACAAGTTTTTACATGAATGAAAACCTAGAAATATGTAAAGATACATCAATTCAAATTCATAAATACACATTCAGTCTTTTAGTGGTCCTAGTCTAGACTCTAGACAAGTTGTACTATTATTTCAAAGTCTTTTGTGATCAAAATCATAATGGCAACTGTCACAATCAATGAGCCTGTAATGGGCCACAATCAAACGGAAGAATTATTAAACTGCTGGCAATTTGATTTTACATCTGGAGAACCGATTTATGAAGATACAGTGACAACTGGAGGAAGATTGAGACGAATGGTCAAAACAGCACACAGTAAGGAAGTTAATGTTTGTAAATTGTCTCATTTTACTATTTTAATTTTACTTATTTATAGTGTTAGCTGATGAAATTAACCTCAATGCTGTACGTGGATACAATGGACCTGGGAGTTACTGGTGTAGGAGTTAACTTTGCAAATTAAGAGACAACTTAACAAAATCGTCAACTGTACAATTGAGAGAAGATTTAGTGCTTCGTTTGCATCTTCGCATCAGATGTGACATGTCTAATTTAATTTATGCATTATCAGGTAACAAATGTAGAATTTTTAATATTTGAACTGTCCATGTTGGCTCGGCTAACGATATACATCAGCGAATGAGGGATCATTCAGCACAATCTAATAACTAATCTTTTCAGCTTAACAGGGAAGAAGGTATGACAAGGAGAAAATTCAATAATCACATTAGAGTTTGGTTAGCCTCAGGTGTAGAGCCAGATGAGTTTAGGAGAGATTCTTTTATTCATTTTATGTTTGGACATGGAAAGAAAAATAGAAGGCTGACTTTGTTAGAGAAACAAGATGACTATCGCGAACGACTAATTAGAAAGGGAGTCAATAAGCTTAGATGTGACTCATATAATTACTTAGGAGAAGGAAAGGTGGTCTCAATTATCCTAGAACTTAAATTGTAAAGTATTATTTTTATAGATAATGATTTTTGATAATAATAAACATATGTTACAGACTGATTAATTGTAATTGTAATCGAAATTTGCATGCTAGTGACAATCATTGTACAATATTTATTTATCTGCTTATTATTTAATTGATGTCTACTTTGAAGCTTACCAGCAATTCTATCAGACATTTTATTTGCATCAATAATTGCTTTTAATAAACCATCTCCTTCTCCCCGTAATGCTGGACCAAGACAATCGGGTCGGCGAATAAGTAGACGAATTACAAGATTAGCATTTTCTTCAACACTTTCACCGCTAACCCATACACAAAAACGTAAGAAATCCAAGTATCTTTCTCCTTCAACAGGATCCCAACCCCAAATCAGGATAACCTTTTTCTGCAAGATCAGAATTTGATTGAAGACCACAACGACTTAAATAAATAGCAATTTTCTCTAAAAGACTTTCACTTAAAGCCAATGCTAATTGTGTATTATCCATCAAAGACGAGTAAGCAACATCTAATGGTGTACTACCACGTAGTGAAGGTCTTGATAAAAGAATATTTGAATGTTCTAATAAAAATCCTAAATGTTCAAACATTGCTTTTTGATTTTGTCTTGATGTACGACAGAAATAACAAAGGAAGCGACAACAACCAACAACCATGTCATAAGAAGTATCTTTTTCTTTTGTTTGTTGAACTTCTCCAGATGCTACTTGTGTTTCACGAGCTTCTGATTGAGCTTGAGCTCTTCCTAATGTATTCATCATCAAAGCCATAACATTTTCATGGACACGTAAAATACGAATTAAATCTGGATGTTGGAAGAAGATATGGTTACTGGCAAGTTCCCATAATAGCTTTCTCATGAGAGCTTCTTCCTCTTGTGACATTTGAACAGGCAATAGAGCACGAACTCTACTTAAGCTATACAAAGAAAAGAGAAATAATAACGTTGTCCAAAAACATTTATTTTATTTAATTCTAAACAAAAAAAAACTTACCAAATCCACATTGAATCAATATTTTTAATAGTATTTTGACCAAAAATATATGTCTTTTCTAAAGCTCGAATTAAATCTCCAATTGTATCATATTGACGAAGAAGTAAACTAAACATTTCTTTAACAAGAGTTGTTGATTCAACTTGACTTTCACTTCCCCATCTTGTTACAGTTTTAGCTAACACTAATCTAAATTTCTCTTCAGGAAGTGGTTCTTTTGGTGGCTCTTCTTCTTTTGGAGGTTCAGGTGGTTCCAATTTCTTTACAATATTTAGCATATCAATAACTTTTGTTACTGTACTAATTTTACTTTCATCAAGTAGCACTCTATACAAAAATACATGAAATTTAATCATATATGGAACCGGTGAAAGCATACTGAAAGTTATATACTTACTTCTTCTTCACTTGGCTCCTCTAAACCTGCAAGAGAAATTTTTTCAAGAAGTCCTTCATGTTGTTCAGTCAATTGTGTAATCAGCTCTTCTCCACAAGGTAAAATTTTCTTTGTCTTCTTCTTCAGAATTCTTAAAGTCCAGGATAGATTTCATCTGTATTTTTGAACAGTAATTATATTATATTAATACCCATCTTTGCTTAGATTGTTTGAGGGTGTGAAGTATTGAAAAAGTTTTGTTACATATAAGACATATATATAAATAATTTACGAGACTACTACAATAAGTATTATAAAATAATATAATTAAATCTACTAAAATTAAATATAATTTTTTAGTCTACTTTTTAGAATTTTTACTTTTACTTTGTTTAAAAAATAAAACTACACTACATTATAGTAATTATAATATAAAATATAGACACATTACTTAAATTGTAGTGTATAGTATACATTCATCAACTAGCAGAACTATGCGTATAAATAAAATTAATGAGAACTAAGGGGTTACCAATTAAAAAAGCATTGCTACCACCAATAAACGTACTAAATGAGCAACCTGTTCTTGCGGTGGACATCTGAAAAGAAGTAATTAATAAACATGTAAACGTTTTGTCCTGAAAATTGAATATACATATAGTCATTGACTTTTTCTCACCTGAACTCTATCCAGAGATTAATCAAATAATAAAAAAAATTTTTTAATTACAATCAGATAAACTTTTAATTGATTACTACTATTTCTTATTTCATACCTCGAGTTTTCTTCGCTGCAAGAGCCGATGGAAGATCTGAATTTTTGATACTGTTGTATCTTCTCAATTGATCCTGGAAGTCACAAGTTATTAAACATATCCATTGTTATATACAACAAAGGTGAACAACAGGATAAGAGAGACAAATAATATAAATAAAGTTTCTTTAACCGAGAGACGACTACTAAAAAAAGCAATTTAAGCAAAAGGTGTATAGACTTACTCGAAGGTTAGGTTAAAATTAGTGAATCGTTAGTGTTATTTTTATGTAAAAAAAACTGTTGATACAGACGCCATGTGTGCATATATTATAAAAAATACATTCGACGACGAAAGTTAAGTCAGAAAAAAATATAATTTTAGTATAACATTATTTAAAATTTCAATTTATGGTAACAGGTTCAAAAAAGGTCATCGAAAAGTTCAACGACAACAATGACACAAAACTTACCGTTACCACTTTTATGCTTGTGAAATTAAATTATCGCAAGAACGCATAGAGTATAATTGTTTTAGCGCTTGCGTTGTAGTAAGAGACGCGCAAAATTATTTATCTTTCCTTTGTTGTTGTAAAAAGAAAGTTTATATACGCATTGTTCAATGTGAGTCATAAGTGCATTGACCTCTAAGAGAGAATGTTAGTTTGTGATGACATTGTGTGAAAAAGAAATGTGTACTATAGACACTATAGAGTATAAAAATCTAATGTCTGCAGCAGCATCTAAGTAAATAATTTCGATAAAATAAAAAAAAGAAATGTGTGTTTTGTGGACAGTGTTGCTTACTATTTGGATGTCCCCAACATAGTCATGACTGAATGCTACAATAGATTCAACTCTGTGTCGTAGCTGTATGTCATTCAGATGATGGAGAACATAAGCACATTTGAAGTTTGACTCCTTCAGCCAATTCCATTTGTAATAATCCTTTACGATGATCTTCTTCGTCTTCTTCTACTGGGAAACGTTGGAAGAAAAAGACTTCGGCTGGTAAGGAAGAATACAGAAAGAAATTAATATAAATGAAATACTGACAATAAAATGTTTGTGTTACATTTTTCCTTATTTGGATCCCAAGTTTGAGGATCAATCATTATTAAAAGTCTTTCAAGAAGCTCATCTTCAATGACACCCACAAGAAGTAATTTATCAATCAATTTCAACAGTGGACTGTAAATTTAATCAATAATTTTAAAATAAAGTTATACATGTTATGATAAGCGAGTCAACATTTCTTACACATAGAGATTTTCATTGCTTCCACCAATTGGGTCACGATTATGTACTTGACTAATTCTCACAGCCTCTTCTAATGACTGCATAGCAAAATCTCGAACAATTTCCAATGGAAAGTATGGACTACTTAAACCTTTAATATCTGAAACAGATTCCCTAAAGATTTTAAATTTTATTAGTTATATGTTTAATTAAGAAATGAAAATATAGTGTTGTAAATTGTACTTACTCAATATCAGTCATAGTCATTTGTGGTCTAATACTCATTGTTGTTACCTGAAAAGCATTAAGCGTTATGAAATTCTAAAACGTTCTTTTGCAGTTTGATATTCAATATTAATAAACTTACAGATGAAATACTATGCCTCATTGCATCATCTGCATATAAATCTCGCAAATCTGGAGTAAGTGGAATCAAATACTCATTTTTGCATGATTCCCTATGGAGAAAGTAAAAGTGCTTTATGATGTTGTTTGGGTATATAAATCAATCTCTGTGCACTTACATAGTTGTTGAAAAGGATTCTAAATGAAGTGCAATAAGTAAATCATAAAATCCTTGACGCAAAGGTCCTGACATGTATTCAGCTTGAATAGCATATAAAAGTTGCTTTTGATCAACATATGAACACAATGTGTGAGCTAAAACAGAAAACAGAGAGGATTGATTAATTATTAGCTACTGAAAACTGTTATAAAAATGTATGGAAATCTTGCCTGCTCTAAAGTTGGATTGATAACACAAAGCAGCATATAAAATAAGTGTATGATGATGAAAACTTAAAAGTCTTTCCATTTCAATAAGCTCTAAAACATCAATGCATCTATCTTCTTCTGGAATATGTACAGCAAGCATTGATACTGGATCTTCACATAAAGTTGACCAACCACGAAGATCTGATAATTTCAGAGCGTGCATTCTCAAATTAATATTTGGCACTCTTGACCATTGATGTGGTTTCAAATATTGAACTTTTAATCTTGGTGGACACTAAGAGAGAAAATAGTAAAAAATCACAACATAAAAATATATACTTATACATTATTCAGTTTAACCTACTTTTCATTTTCACACATACATATTACATAAAAGAGATGACTTGAAAATTGCATTACACAATATGTGTGAAGAAGAAAGTCTCGCAAATAGAACACAAAAACTGTCATTGTCATGTTGTGTATTTCATTTTATGGTTGAGATGAAAGACGTAAGATAAAAATAAATTCAACCATTAGCATAATATAATCTTGTCCCATCTCATATCCTTTTACTAAAACACTTTCTTTTTGTTCTTAGCTTTCTCCATACTTACATTGTGTACTACCATTAAGAGACTATAAAGAAGAGCATACATGTGTACACTTACTTGTGGTAACATATTTTTCTCTGCGTTCAACAAAATAGCAGCCGACAATGGTAAAGATGTAGGAGTTCTTCCTAGTTCAAATTGTAGCATGTCTTTACTCGTTGCTTCTACAAACACAGCTGGAAATAGTTTTGTACCCGGTTCCATCTGCAAAGAAAAATTGAGACACAAATAAGAGAGACGTACGTACGAGGATATATTGTGGTTAAGCTAAGAAATTTGTAATCGAGGTCAAAGGCAAAAGACGCTGCATGCTACATAAAATTCTTCTTATGTTTTTTAAAGAGAAAATATTGTAGAGAAGAGATTTTGTGGACTAGAAAATTCTATGTAAATATATGCAGAACACACAGACACATATACATACATCTGTAAAGAAAGTTCAACCTAACCACATGTATAAACGCTTTTCTTTTTAGTTTATACATAGATATGAGAAAGTCATGAATAAGAAATTATTTTACAAGAGTGCACATATGTGCCTATCATATGTATTTTCATCTTTACTCAAAAAAGTTATAAAAGATGAGAACTTCATGTCATGACCTTACCTTATATGTATATTTTGTTGGTTTTCCTTCACAAGTAAAGTTCATAATACCAGTTGCGGTGTCGACAAAACAACCAATAAACATTCCTTGAGAAGCACCTTTGCCACTAGCATCTTGTGTTACTTGGTTGAAAAGTTCTTCAGCACTCAACCTTTTTATTTGCAAGATTTTTATTATAATATTTATCAGAGATGATATATATATATAGTCGTAAAATTTGACTTACATATAGCAACTGTTACGTTCCACCCTAAAAAACAATATATAATTTAGTACAGTATTTATTATAATAAAATTTTAGTACTATACTTACATTTCTACTTCTGTGTCAAACTCATCAATAGCAGCAATAGTAACTTTTCTAACTCGATCCAATGAGAATCCTAAACATATGATACTTGTATTGAGTTGTGACCCAACCTACATAAACATTCTTAGGATCTTGTCCAGGAAATATGCGAACCTACAAAAATAGACATTATAAATTGTATAGGTTCTCATCATTAGAAATAAAGAGAAAGCACGTACGCCATAAAAGTACTCATTAATCAATTTGAGACACTCAGCATCAAAAATCTCTTCTTCCTCTAAAGGCTCTTCACTTGAACCCATAGACATAAGTTGGCCTTTTTGCTGCATTGCAGGTGAAGCTTTAGTAGAACGTTCTGGAATTGCTGGTGGAACTATTTTCTGATTACTCTGTCGTTGTGTATGAAAGAGACAAAGATGTAGTCATTAGAGTCTTACGTAACAAACTTTAGCATGTGTGACAGAGAGAAAGTTTTTTTAGATACAAACCTGTGTTAGTCGAATTGCACTTCTTGGGCTAAGATTTTCTGGCGGTTCTGGTTCAGGAGTGCGTTTCGATTTTCCTGGACTTTCTTCTCTCTTTCCTCTTGAGAAGAATCTGTGTTTATATACAAAATCTTTTTTATTATTAAGTGACAACAATATATATGTAGGAAATACGTGTTCTCATTTTTCTCATGAT
>VCNE01001794.1:0-33323 GCA_009869805.1 Oncopodura yosiiana
CTCCAGAAGATGTTTTCAGAACTTATCGTCAGCGACAACAACAATTACTACAAGCTTCTGAAACTCATGATGACAATGGTTCTGGTTCAAGACACAGGATAAGAAGTCGACGACCTGCCACAACTACACCAATTGTTACTAATGTTGAACCAATTCCAATAACAACTACGACCACCACGACAACAACAACAACTACAGAAAGGATTTCAGAGACTGAAGAAGAGCCAACAACTCAGAAACCTGTGTCAAGAAGATCAAAAGCTGCAAGACAGCAGCGACGAAATAATCGCGACCAAGAAACTGAGAAAAGTGACACAGAAACTTGTTGTGCATGCGATGAGGCAAAATATGATGTAACTTTTGAAGGACTTTGGTCTAAGGAAACACATCCTAAAGATTTTCCTGATCATGAGTGGCTTCTACATTTTAGTGACATAATTGGTGCATCACATTCACGAAATTTTACCGTATGGCGAGAAGGAGAAGTTGCGTCAGAAGGCATACGACATGTTGCTGAATGGGGAGCGACGCGTCAATTAGAAAATCATCTAAGAGCTCAAGTAATTAAAGATAATTAAAAAAAACTAATTAACTAATTTTAATGACAATATTTTAATTCTTTGTAGCCTGGAAAACTGATTAATACAATAATCAAAGCTCGAGGCCTTTGGCATCCAAACGAGCGTGGTAGAACATCTGTCGCTTTTCGTGTCGATCGTTTACGTCACGTAGTATCTTTCGTTTCAATGATTGGCCCGTCACCAGATTGGATTGTGGGCGTGTCAAGCTTAGATCTTTGCTTACCAGATTGCTCTTGGAATCCACAATTAGAATTATATCTTTATCCTTACGATGCTGGCACAGATTCTGGACTTTCTTATATGTCACCAAATGATGCTACATCACCACAAGAACCAATTCACAAACTAACACCAACTTTTCCTAACGACTCTCGCTCACCATTTCATGGCCAAGGACCTATAAAACCTTTTGCACAAGTGCGACTTGAGCGACAGCGTATATATCCTAAAGACTGTGATAGCACAGCGAGCAATTCGCAGGAAAGTGAGCATCAAGTTATTATTTCAGAAAATACTGAAGATGTTAGTCGGCGTAAGTCATTTATTTATTATATCATTTTAGACAATAAGACAATTTTTTGTGATCCATCTTTTCTATTTATAGCGGAATGCGCAGTTAGCGAGTGGACACCTTGGAGCGATTGCTCAGTAACTTGTGGCAAAGGATTACGCATGCGCAAAAGAAGTTATGCTATTCCAATGAAAGCTGCGATGATGAACTGTGATAGGCAATTAGACGAAAAGGAAATGTGTCTTGGCACTGTGCCAACTTGTGACAATGCGCAGTAAGAATTTTTTTGAAACATTAATAATGTCCCAATATCTAATGGACATTTTTAATTAACTATAGTGGAGTTATTATTGAAGAAATTCAAAGTGTCTGTGCAGTAACAAGATGGTCAGATTGGACGCCATGCTCTGTCACATGCGGCAAAGGAACGCGCACGCGTACAAGAAGATACAAAGACTACTCAATGGCAAGGAAGCAATGTCGCGTCGAATTGGTGCAAACTGAAATTTGTTCTGGAGCTAAAGAGCAGTGTGATAGTCAAGATACACATTCCGAACAGGTAAGCTCGCGCACGCAACGCGCATTTCATATTATACCTATACATATATAACATTTCTTATCATAATTTTAGGACGAGAGTGAATGTCAACTTTCACCGTGGTCAGAATGGTCACCTTGCTCAGTGAGTTGCGGCACCGGCTACCGAGAGAGAACTCGAGTATTTCTATCATCAACTGACTCAAATGATACTTCTTTCCTTCGCGAGCAACAACCATTACCAGCTAAATGTTATAATGTAGAAACAGTTCAACGTGCAGAATGTATTGGTGAACATGGTGATAATTGTACCATTGGACTAGAAGCTTCTAGAACAATATGTCTTATGGAATTAGATAGTGGACCATGTCGCGCACACAAATTGCGCTTTGGCTATAGCGCAGAGAAAAGAATGTGTGTGCCATTTGGCTATGGTGGATGCAAGGGAAATAGAAATAGATTTGAGAGTTTGAGCGAATGTCAATTGACTTGTGGACATTTGGCCACCACTGAAATCGTTAGTACAACAACAACGACAACAACTTTACCTCCAACAACAACAGAACTTCAGACAACAACAGCAATTGCCACCATTTCAAATGCCAATACTGAAACTTCGGCTGACGACAATACAAGTGATGACAGCAAAGTTTTACAATTGGAACCAGAAGTCATTGACTGTGTTGTTTCTGAATGGTCACAATGGAGTAGGTGTACAGTGGCTTGTGGCATTGGTTATATGTCACGTTCAAGAGTGATCCTTGTACAACCGTCACCAAATGGACGACAATGTCCAGAGCGATTGAGAAAACGAAAGACTTGCAAGTTGTCTCCATGCTAAAAGAATACTAACTTCTTGTTCATTTTGATTTACCTGTTCAATTTAGTCATAAAGTATACATATATATATATATTTTCTATTAGTTTGAGTTTGTCAAATGGAATTTCACTGAATAACAAATTAAATCGATTGTTGAAATTTCGTTCCTGCGTCATTATATTTTGAAATTGTATAGTTTGTAGTATAAAGTTTTGTGGGCATTTGTAGAGAATTTTGTCTGTGGAACATCCATTTAGCAATAAAAGATTTACATAACATTGTATTATGCATCTTGTGAAAATAAATTCACCATGAAACATTATAATCCATTGAGAGTTTGTTGTTTTTTCATTTTGTTTTTATTTTACAAGCTGATACAATAATATTTTGTTAATGACAATATACAACAAGTTGACAAATTCACAGTGATAATGAAGTCAACAACAAAGTTCTATCAATATTTCATAAATGTGTATTAAGTAAGCAATTCTTTTTATTACATTTAATATATATTTTTTTGTTTGTAAATGCAAGAATTATCTCTTCGTTGCGTTTTCAATAAAATTCTCATTCTAAAAACTAAAACCACTTATAAACTGTCTCTAGAATATTTTGGTATCAAGCAATATTATAATTCATACATGTGACAAAAAATCCTAAGCTTATAATAAGTTCCAACCAAAAAGAAATGATCTTTTCATATAGTGTATATATATATATATACGTCACAACATGATTTCAACTGGCATAATAATTATCTTAGTATTTATAATATCAGTAATACAAATTATGTACAGAGCGTTAGAAAGCCATTTTATTGGCCTGGCAAGGACTTAAGTTAAGTAGCGTCTTAATTAATTTCAGTTTTTTAATACTTACATCATCTTGTTTCTCTTATATAATATATATGTACACCATAACATAATATTTTGTGATAATTCTTTTAAAATCTAATAACAATTACGTTTTTGCATTGGATATACACAATACTTTATTAAAACTGGCAGCCAAGTATATTTTGCATTAAAAAATTTCTCTAACATTAATTTGTGTAGACATTCATTACTCATTCATTCAGCAGTGAATTTTGGACGAAGTGAAAACTTGAATTTATTTTTTAAAAAGGTTACTTAATTGTTAGAACCAAAAATATAAACTGGACTCAAACCTTAAAAACCAAAAAAATGCTTAAGAATATATTATGACAACCTGAACAAAAATATTTTATATTAATTATTTTTATCATAGGTACAAGAGTTTTATTTAGCTCACTATAACTACGACCATATACCGTAAATCTTTTATGTACTAGACCTCTATTAGAAACCCTAGTTTTTTAACATGGGGTTAAATGGTGACCTCAATCTACTAGTGATCCATTACATATTCAAAGTTTTACGGCACATGTTAAGCACCTACTACTGAAAATATAATTTGAGACATTCACAACAAAAAAATTTAAAAGACTTTTTAAAACTTAAATATTTCACAACTGATCTGCATTAATTTGTACGCTTTTTGAATATAACTGGCTAAATAATACAATATAGTTACGTAATAATCACCAGCATCATTCCAACACAATTATCTCTCTCTCATATAATAATAACAGTATATGTATATATTTACGTAATACTATTTTTAGATATTGTACACTTAGATTAAAATGTGATCTTTTAAAGTTAGTATATATGTATATATATATATATTAATTAATAATACATAGTATAATAATATTGAAGACATTTTTATATAGAAGACATTTTTTGTTTTGTGTAAGAATTTTTCTAGTAACACTTTTTAGAGCAAGCACATTTGCGAATAATTTCCACTTCTTTGGTGTAGCGCGTCCCGTCATTACAAATCAGTCGGACGCGACGTCGACGAGAGCGCTTCGGCGTACAGCATGTGTCACCACAACTTCCAACACAGGCTGCTATCTTTAGCGGTCTTCGCGAGCGACAACCGTGCTCTGTATAGTAGTCCTTGTACTGCTCTTTCTTACATGTTGGAGCTGCAAAAAAATATAGCCTATTAGTTGTATTCACCGGTACGATAACGCTACCGTCACATAAACATAAATTTAATCTTACCTTCTTCACAAAATCTGCTACCAAATCCTGGTGTGCACCGACAAGTATAATCCTTGCCATTTTTGGTGGGAATGCATCGTCCATTTTTACACCGGTGATCTTTACAAACATCTTTCACTTCCTTCACTGGCAACTTTGAGCTGAACGTTGATTGAACCTGAGCAGCTAATGAACTCGAATCTTTTCTAATTGGCTCTTCATCTTGAATCGTAGCACAGCCTGGCATTACACCATGTTGTCTCTTTGCATTAACATAGTCCACTTTTTTGTTATTGATAGCTACCATTGTGAGGCAACCTGCGAACCAAAAAAAATTATTTAGCTCCACTCATCATCTAAATTTCTTTCTATATCTCTCTCTACTCTTACCATGAAATGACGTACTATTCCTTAAATGCCAAGAGTTGAGAGCCGCTCCAGCAACAGTTGATGGCAATCCACCAATATACATTGGTGTCAGTAATTTCAAACTGTCCTTTTCACCTTCATTAATAATTGAGCGAGCTTTACCACCGTCAACTCTCATAGTAAAATTTTTCTTGATAGCTATCAGTTCAATAGTATGTTCTTCTCCATCAGCAATCATTTCATAGCTATAAAACACCACAATTTAATATAAGCAAATTGACCACTAGTAAATTTATTATTTTTCTCTTATACCTGTACATAGTTGAAGCTGGATAGTTACCTACATCATAGCTAACTCTAACTCTTCCAGAAAACAATTCCACAGCAATATGTTGTGTATCTCCATCATATAAAAGTATTCCATTAAGTTCTGTTGTAGAAAGTATTAGTGTGATATTAGCTTCTGGTGATGTTCGCAGCGGTTCCAATTCAACCCATGAACCATTTGTTCCAATACTAACACTCGTTAACATCTCACATCGTTTTCCTATATCATCATCAATCCATTAATTAGTGAGTTATATACCTAATTAACTAATATTAACTTACCTGAATAGCCTGGTGTACATTTGCACATATAATCCGAAGAGTCTGGTGGTAAGAAACAAAATCCATGGACGCAATCGTTATCTAAATACAATACATTAAATTAACTCATATGTCACAATGAACTCATGGGAGTTTTTTTTCTTACCCTGACACGGTGAAGTTTTAGGATAGAGCATTGATACACTTGGAATAACTTCACAGTAACGCCCACTAAATTCTTCAGTACATTGACAAGCGTACTCGTTGACACCGTCAATACATTCCCCACCATTCTGTTACAATTAAATGACAATTAGTGATGCTAATAAAGTCATATAACATAAATCATTGAGATTTGAACTTACTTGACACATGTGATTGAGACAGTCGTCAACATTAGTAGAGCAGTTGGTTCCCTCAAATCCTAAGGGACATTCACATGTGTAATGAGAATAGTGATCGACGCATTTTCCTCCGTTCTGACAAGCATTATGTTCCTTGCTACAGAAATTTATCTTGGTTTCACAATACTCTCCTGCAAGATAGAGAAGAAAAAAAATTATATTAGAACACAGATATAAGACTATATGACAAATGTTTTTCCGAGGTCTCCAATGTAAAAAGTAATTCATTACTTAGTGTTACTATATGGTGTTGAGTTAACATATGAATTTAACAGTGTTATAGGAATCTCTAGTGAGTTGGGAGTTAAGAAGACTAAATCTTCATTAGACACTACGGAAACAACAACCATAAATAAATTAGCTCAATTGGGATTTGCTCAGACAACTCCGACAACTCTATCTTGTCTCCTTAGCAGCATTTTACATATGATGACATTGGAAAGAAAAATAATATTTGGTACTACACGTGCGAAAAGTTAGGAATTTTTAGCCTGCCGATAAGTAGTAAAATGGATACAAAATTTGCACCAATAGAATTTCTTCATTTACATTCGGCATTTTTTGTCAACCAATGAAAAGTGAGGAAACACATACCTGTAAATCCTGGCTGACATTCACATTTATACTGACCAATCAAATCGAGGCAAGTGGCATTATTCTCACACTTATGTCCAAGGCAGTCATTCTCGATTAGTCTCACATCGATGGCCAATAAAACCAACAGGACATGAACAGCTATTTAAATATCAAAAATTAGATCCATCTTGTTACCCAAATTAATATAATGTTACCTAAATCGGCCAGCTTCCATAACTCGACAAGTGCCACTATTAACACAAGGTTGTCCATAACAGGCATCTATTACTTGCTCGCAATGCCTGCCGTGGAAGCCTGGAGAGCATTGACATTGGTAATCTCGCATCAGCCATCGATTTACAAATTGCTCCGTTAGCACAAGGAAATGTAAAGCAGGCATCACATTTAGCTCTGATAGCTGACGGAATACTATCTGTAAACACCAAAAAAAATTCCAATTGAAATATATTCTATGCAATGCAAAACATAAATCAAAATTTGAGCCAACAATTTCTTCTATCCTTTCTAATGGATCAGATCCAAAAAAAGAGAAAGTAAAATGGCAATGTTGTTATAATTTATTTTTCTGTAGTATATATAAAAGTGAAGTAGCTTCTGCATAATGCAACAAGCATAATGGAAATACTCTGCTCCTTTCTAATGCATTTGATCTTCTTTTTTATTCTGATGTAATGCTCATATCTCTACGAGAGTGAGAGTCTTCCTTATGATTTACATTAGGAGCATAAGTACAACTGAAGAGTCTCTCTAGAGCTTCTTCACTCAATATGTGTAGTCTTTACTCAGCTCAAAAGAGCAACAGAGACTTCAAAAGAAAAGTTGACCTTTACCGTAAAACTTGCACTAGAGCTAAGATTCTAATTTTTAGCTTTTACATCAACTACTTAAAATTTTGGCTCAGAGGTTAAGAGTAGAGTGAGTCTAAGAGCATCAGTTACTACTTCAGGTTTTACGGCAGCTCTTTGAGAAAAAGGATCTAAAAAACTCATATTATGTCATATGTCATGTAATCTACAATATTTTATATTTGAGCAAAAAACTCAAATTAATGGACTATGTAACTAAATCTCATTAGTGATGTAAGATGACAAAAGTCACAAGGCAATGGCTCTGAACTAAAAACAAAATTCACTACAACATTTTTAACGTGTAAATGTAATCTATAAACGACTCTGAGATAATTCTTAACTGACATTTAATCTTTAGACTCATTTGCAGCTCAGAGATATCACCTTGTCAAAGAAAAAGTAAAGATGTCAAAGTAGAGAAAGGTCTTTGCCCTTTAAAATGATGAGGCACGTTTTCTCTTTTAATATCTCACATGTGACACAAAACTTTATTAGAGAGAGAGAAATGAACTAACCTGTGCATTCAAAAGCTCCAGGAGGAGTAGTGAGCAAAAGTTTATTTTTCATGGCTTCAGGCTCATGACAACGAGCAATGCCAGAGCTCCAAGTAGTCACGCTTCACCCAGTCAGCCAACCACTTGAGACCACAGTCACAAAATAATGGATTGCCACCCAGTGCTCTGTATGTCACACAAACAAAAAGTTACTTAGTTCCACACACATACAAGAAATAAACTCAAGAAGTGTGAGAGTGTATAAAAAAAACTAAAATGTCATGTCATGTAGACAAATTGTGAATTCAGGTCGGAAGGAAATAAAACTTTTCTCAGATGCTCAACTCAGAAAAAGATGTCACGGAGTTATAATCACTTGACTTGACATTTTGCTTAGTTTTTACATACTACTCTACAATAGTAAAGTAAATATCACTCTGTTTTTGGTTGGCATCTATCTCCAGTTTTGTTACTTAGGGGTCGAGTTTTCTAAGCTTTCTCTTCATATTATATGCAAAGTTCTACAGAGAGAGAGTAGCAGTTTCATATAACACCATGAGAAAGCTTAGAAAACTTGACCTCTAACAAAACTTGGGGATAGGTATAAATCAAATAGCGATTTTTTCTTCACTATTGTAGACTAGTGATGAGTTACTTACAAGTGAGTAATGGAGCGTAGATCACGAAATGTGCCTTCTTGAATTGTTGAAATGTCATTAGCATGAACAGACCTGAGAAAATGAACATCGTAAATTATTTCAACACTATTCTCAATATTATAGTTAGCTTACAGAATTCTTAATGACATCAAGCCTGCTAAAGCATCTCGTTCAATACATTGTAGTTTGTTGTAACTGATGATCCTGTTAATAGATTCAAAGAACAAAATATATATGTTAGAGTCAAATAGTCATCATGGAATTTTTTTCTTAGATTCTAATGAAACTTACAGAGTAGACAATCTTGTGAGATTTGAAAATGTGAAATTGGACAACATAGTGATTTGATTGTTGCTCAGATCCCTACAAAAAAATAAGATACTCAGGCATTCTTCAATTATATTGTCTAGTAAATTACAACTTACAATTTTGTTAGATATTTGAGATGACCCAATCGACTCACATCAACTCTTTGAATTTCATTTACATCCAAATAGAGTTCCGAGGTTTCAGCTAAAAATTCACATTGGTTTAAAAATAAGAAAATATATTTAGCTAAATAAAGATACAAACCTGGTATTCCACTTGGAATTTCTCTCAATTTGGCTCTACTACACCAAACAACGGTTCCAGTACAGTTACACTGTGGTGGACAATACTCTTCTCCAAGACATCCGCGATCATCACCTTCAAGTCATAAATCAAATAACATCATTAGCACCTCACAACTTTTCTTAGACGACAACTACTACCCTAACTTTATAAATTACAATTCACTCACTTGTACAACGGAACTCATGCGTTGGTAAACTTCTTATGTGGTAATCCCGATGTCGAAGTGGTGCATGACATTTAGGACCTTCAGAAGTTAGTAAACTTTCTTCTCTTCTTAGCCAATCAGCAAACCAAGCTAAGTGACAATTGCAGATGAATGCATTTCCATCAAAGTCCCTGACAAACCAAAACAATCATAATTTGATTTGTTGTTTCATAGAGGAAGTCGTCAGAAGAAGATTTCGAAGGAAGAAAAGTGTAGTCGTAAATAGAACTGGAGGAAACGAGTAGAATACAAAAAACCAATCGTGTCAGTAGTACAAAGTGCACATCTGACTACAATGCGTTGGTAAACTTCTTATGTGGTAATCCCGATGTCGAAGTGGTGCATGACATTTAGGACCTTCAGAAGTTAGTAAACTTTCTTCTCTTCTTAGCCAATCAGCAAACCATGCTAGGTGACAATTGCAGATGAATGCATTTCCGTCAAAGTCCCTGACAAAAAAACAATAACAATTTGATTTGTTGTTTCATAGAGAAAGTCGTCAGAAGAAGATTTCGAAGGAAGAAAAGTGTAGTCGTAAATAGAACTGGAGGAAACGAGTAGAATACAAAAAACCAATCGTGTCAGTAGTACAAAGTGCACATCTGACTACAAAATGATACTAAAGTGCCAAACCAAAGCTTTTTGTAATAGAATAAGGATTTGTGTAGCAATGCGTACATTTGTTGTAAGGTGCTTAAACCTCTATAGTCTTTTTCTGTGGTTTCTGGCTACATTTCCTAAATCCAACAAATGCTTTCCCTATTATATGTACAGCAGTACACATCTCTCGTGTCATGATACATAAGAACCACAAAGTTTCTCTACTTTGCTATTTGATCTCGATTTGACTCTTGAGTGATTTACTCATTCGCATTTGAATACAAATGACTAAACACAGCAAGCAACTTTATAGTTAAGGTGAGGTTTGTTAAATTGGTTCATAAAAATAAAAATTTCCAATGGCTTAGAGTGTATCATTTTCCAGCTTTGATTGAACTAATTCAACGAATCTTACCTATAAAGCTACACCTTCTAATGAATTTAAGTAACATTAGAACTAAAGTAGCAGTCTCAAGGAAACTATTTTTTCTTTAGTATAAAGCCGGCGAAATGAAAGAAAAGTTTGCAACTTGATTTATACAGAGTAAAAAAACTTGTCGACAAATGGCTTTATATCCAGGCTTTCTAAAAGTATCGATCTCACAATTTTTTATTCGATACCTTTTTCATCCTCGTGTTTCTTTCCTGTCCTAACATTAGATGATATAAAAAACTAACAACAAGTACATAGGCTCATAGGAAAAGCAACATATGTATGTATTTGTATCACGAGTACTACAACACATAATAAATTCCTTACAGCTTTTTTGCCAACGTTTTCTTCTTTCACTTGATCTTATATTCTATATGTTATTCCTATTTCTTTTAGATTCTGGAGTAAACACATTTCTTGAGGATAACTACCAAAAATTCTTAGATGTAATGTACGTTAGTGAAGAAAAACTACAACTCAACTCAACAACTTCGTTCTCTATCAATGAGACTTGCTTCCGTTCCTTTCTCCTACAGCCAGGAATGACCTATTATAAATACTATGATATCTTTCTCCAGTATAACTGGACCGCATTCTCCAGCTTAAAAGTAGAATAGCGAGTGAGGTCATTTGCCGTGGTTATCAGAAATGGCATTGAGCTTACCTTCAGCCTTATGGCTCTAATTCCTACGATAACTTGTCATTCTACAGAAAATAAGAAATGCACCAATCCTGTATAAAAAACAGACGACCAACACTATTTCCTGTTGGCCCATTGTATCTCACGTAGTTACTTTCTTTTTTCCTTTTGACTATACTCACAGCCCAGAAAAAAAAGAGAAAGCACTTCCAAGACTTCCTTTCATCTCTCTTCATGTTCTACAAATACAACTAAACAACTTGAACATTTCCGGTTTGGATTCTTTCTCTCTCTCATCTTCTCTTTGATTTGATACTTAGAGAAACTTAAGGTCACAATTTGAGTCAATCAATCAGTTCTCCTATTCTCATTTCTTTAGCAGAGAAAGAGAGACACGTTCGATTTGTTTTGATAGTTCCATAGTCATGATTTGTTGTGGTGAGAAAGAATTGCTTGACACTCACGTACTCTACATACATATGTAGCTCTAAGCTCTCACGTCACGTTCAATCAAAGATGTTAGACTCTCTTAGCAATTCAAGATTGATTTGTTCCAAGAAACTTGAGTTACCATCCTACTTCTATATTGCCTATGAAGCTCTCTTAAAACCTTAACTCATTTCAGAACGACAGATGCTGTAGTACGAAATTTTACTATAAGAAAACTTAAGTGAGTTGGCCCGTGTCACCCAAATTTTAGTTTTCTTATTCAAAAAAGTAATCAAGGTATATGTACATATAGCTTGCATTCTTCTAGTTTTCTTATACTCGAGAAAATGAAACCCTAAATAAATAAAGATGATGATGCTTCGTTAGCTAATCAAGTGGAGCTCATTACTAAAAGCTACTATCATCATCTTCTCTTTAAAGGAGGAAAAAAAACTTGAAAACTTTCTCCCCGTGAAATATAATTACATTAAAAACTACAAAGCAACGTAGGTATAATATATTTCATTTTCAAAAGTTTAACCATTGTTACTTATTGTATAAAATCTCAAGCCAGTTCAATTTTCACACAACAAAAAGAAACAAGGGAGAAGACTAGACTCTAGAAAAAAACTCATTTGCCGTATAATTAAAAAGAAATGATAGTCTGATTTTTTACTCTTGCAATAAATAGTTCTCCACGTGTCTACCGTAAAACTTTTAACTAACCCTACAACATACTCTTTCTTCTGAGCGTAAGCTTGGCCAATTGGCTACAACGGCAAGTCATACGGTAAGGATTTCAGTTCCAAATTTGTAGAAAATCGGAGCCCTATAGTAATGTGGACTTTTCCTATTCTTTCATAATGAGAAACTTCTTTTTTCCCTTCACTATTTTCATAGAAATAGCAGATGCCTTGACTGTAGCTTTTTAGACTGTGTAGACTCTTTTCCTTTAGTTTAGTACGTGTAGACAGAATAAAGATTTGGAGAAAAGGTCTTTAGAAAAAGTTTCTTATTCTTTCTTTCCAACTTTTTTCTCCTTTTTTCCTTAGCTTGAGTTGGTTCATAAAATTCACTTGTTTCTTCCTCGTCGTCGTGCATACTAACTAGAAAAACGTGAAGAGCACACACAAGGGCCATTAACTGCGATGATACAATAGGAAAAGAAGAGCAGAGAAAAATGAATGAGAAACATTTGAAAGAGAAGGATAATGAGCCTACTATCTAGTCTAACACGTAGATAATGTCTGCAAACTACGCTCTTTAGATTAGATGCTTAAATATATATATATATAATCGTTTCTATCAGCTATAAGCTGCAAAACTCTTTTTAGCATATTTTTTTAAGTTCTTATTATATTTCCTTACTAGGACAACAGTATATAGCCTTGATATGCTCGAGGTAGCAATTAATTATTATAATAAATAATTTTAATGAATGAGGTAATTAAAACCCCTTTAAAAAAATTTAAAAAATTGTACCAGTGGTGGGATTTGAACTCAGGACTCTTCGACATCTGTTGTGGAACTAAGTTCTATAATTTCTCTATGTACCAACCTAAAAATATACTGTAAACTCTATAGCAAGAAAGTTGCAAAAATTTAGAAAACACACAACAGCAAAAACTTGGCTTTAGAAAATTGACAGTTAATATTTACGACCGTAGCAAAAAGAAACGACAAGTCGAGATTTATTCTATATGTATTTCTCAGTCTTGCAGAGTGCGCCTAGAATTGTAATCAGAAGGAAAAGCAACTATTTATCATTTGATACCCGTATAGAAAGCGAAACTATTTCTTTAATAAGCAACTTACAGATTTACACTAGACCTTATTAGAAATCAGAAGAGAGGACTAACTTATCACAACATATTGATCAAAGTGACTTTGACTTTTCATTACTGAGAAGTGAAACACAAAGTACGAGTTTTCCTCCAACAGCCAAGTTCATTATCACCATATTAAACTTTCGCTTGTCAACTTTCATTAGACCAGGAAAGCAACACATCGTACTTTGAGTTCATATTATTTTATGCCGACGCATTTCCTCTATCTCTCCAGAGCTTTCGTTAGCACACTGTCAACTTAATAAAATGTATAGAGCTTCTTCCTTGATTGACATTCTATAGCAAATATTTTATGTGAGCTATATATAGTGGAGAAAGTCAATTTTCCATTGGAGACTTCCATTTCAACGTACTCAGTATTCTAATATCAATGGCTCTATAGGAATTTCATTGGCTACATAAAACTACAACTATCTCTCTCTATATAACTATAGTCCATAATGTCCAGATTTAATACGATATAGCTAAAGCGAACTCTACATAAAACGTAATGAAATATAAAATAGCTGAACCTAGTAAATTAATAATATTCCTGGCACCAGCATTATTGTGATGCACCAATGAATTTCCATAAAGCTCATCGACTCACTTGTCACCGAATTGTTAATATTAATAACTAAAGTCAATGCCAAAATCTCGTTCTGTTCTGTAATACGACTACACTGGCGTTATAAAATGAATAGCAAAAGTGAAACTTACAGAGATTGAAGATTCGGCATATGCTCAAAGGATCCGGGCATAATACAAGTTATTTGGTTGTCAGCTAGAGACCTGGAAACAGCAAAGAGAAAGTTTAGACTTATTCACTCTCTTAAATTCTATTCTTCCATCACGAACGATTTAGCAAAAGTCATTTCTCTGACTCTGAAGAAAGTTCACTTTTCACTCTCAATGGTACAAACAAATGAATAGGACAGCCTTCATTGAAAAAATCATTTGGCTCTTTGAAATCTTTTGGCTTAAGCTACTTGGCAAGGCTGGTCTTATTTGAATTTTAATATGAAAAGATATCAGTGTATTATATTACTCTCTCTCTAAAGCTCTTCACTTTGAAAAGATGTTATCATAGCCTATCTCATCTGACATTTTCCTTCTCTAGCTCATTACTGTGTTCAGTGAGTCGACAAATGAGCAAATTAGGAAGCTCTTCAATGAATAATATATTAAGACTCAAAAGAAAAAGAGCATCGTGTGGAAACTAAAGAAATGAACAAGTCACTAAACTATTCCTTTCGTATCATCTCTGTGACAAATGACTATTCTCATTATTTACTCTTAAGTAGAGCTCGAACAGAACCCGAAGACTGAGTAAACGCCAAGCTCTTTATAAGAATAGCAATGCTAAATTCTTCTGAGTCGCAAAAGACGATCCGAGCTCTACTCTAAGCCAATTAATACATAAGGAAATGGTTTCAATATTTGATTTCTAGTACTTACAAAGTTTTCAGATGTGTGAGTCCCACAAACATTTTGTTATTGATTTCCTTCAGTTTGTTTCCAGCTAAGGATCTGTAACCAAAAAAATTCAACAATTAACATCTACAAGTTTCTTAAATATAAAAATATATATTCTTAATATGCTTTGACAATCTGCATAGTTTTTAAAAGTTTCCAGCTGACGAAGCCATACAGCTTCTTTAAAATAACACCATTTTCTTGGATGACAGAGTCTTGTAGTAAAAAAGAAACATCATTCCTTCACAGTAGTACAAGTACCATAAAACTTGGAGTAGTATCCGAGGAGCAGGGATGTAATGTTGGAATCTCTCATGTCCAGATTGAAAAGAGAGCTTCTCTCAGACTCTCATAACCTCTAAGCCAAATATTAAGTAGTAGATTTCAAGGCTAAAAATTAGAACTTGAAGCTACTGTAAGTTTTACGGTAGCTCAAGATATGTATCTATATACTATATAAAATCACTACTTTCCAACACGGAACATAAAAGAGAAACATAAAGATGCAAGAGTCAGATATCTCTACAAGTCTTCTGAACAACTTTCTTTTCTCTCTGGAAAAAATGTAGCACAAATCTGAAGTGTCTTTCATTCTGAGTGTTGTTCCTACTCAACTTTTTAGCTCTTATTACCCATAATATCTTCATTCTTTAGCTCACGTGGAATTGCATAGTTCTGTATGTAGGTGTCTATGACAGAAAAAAAGTAAGGAATTTGGACCGCAAGAAAAACAAGTTGGCTTCCTTACTCTGTCACATTACAATTCTGTGTATATACAAATTGGGATAGTAAACTTGACAGTTTTTGGGTACATTTAAAGCCTTCTGCTTTTCCCACATGGCACGTGAGCTAGTGAATTATTCATTAGAATCTTTAGTCAAGCAGAGCATTATCCATCATCAGTGTCTTAGACTGTCACATGAGAACCTTTTCTAATCAATTCATCATCTTCTAACAACATTGTCATTCCAATTCAGAGTTTAGCATTAGACGTCTGCTTAACTAATTCACAGCAGAGAGAGAACCATTAGAGAACTACATAATTAAAAATGCATTGCGACTGTCATCAAGAAATAAATGTCAAATGTTTCTAAATATGTTCTGTAGATGAAATGAAACTTTTAGAGTAAAGGCTATATAGCTATATACAGGTAGGAAGACTTACACATCTTGAAGTGCTGATGCATCTCTAAATGCTCCATCTTCAACAGCAGAAATCCGATTGCCAGCCAATTCCAATTTTTGCAAATGAGGCAGAAGTGGAATCCAACCGGTTCGCACTCGGCTTAAGTCGTTTCCAGTTAAAATCCTAGGAAGCATTAGTTAATAATTAATTTTTTAAATTCATCACACTTTTTTTAATGTCTAATATTATTGTAATTTACTTCCACTTGTAATTTACAACAAGTTGTCAAAATTCCTTAATACATAAAATAAAACTTACAAATGAGTGACATGCTCAGGAATGTCCTGTGGAACTTCTCTTAAGCCTCTATTAGAGCAGTCAACAATGGATCCTTCGCAGCTGCACTCAGCTGGACATTTCGTTTCTGAACACTCATTAATCCAACTTTTGCTCTCTTCTCCATCACCTTAAGTAGACAAGGAAAGACAAATTGCATTACGTAACACAACAAAATACTAAATTGCCAACGACATTTCTAAACTCCCGTAAGCCAAACCAACTTCACTCTAGTTTCAAATTCATATATTCTTTTTACAAATGAGAGTAGCCAAAAAAATGAATGAGCTCTGGAGAGTAAATCTCTCATAACTATCAATCAGCCATTACCTTTTTGGGAGATACTTAGAGTCTAATGGAAAAAGAAAAGGAATCATTGTGTAGCATTGGTTTAGAAGAGTTGCTTTTCCTGTTGCTGTGTGAGAAAGGAATTAAGTCGACAGAGCTATTAGTCAAGTTCCACTCCTTATTTTTTCATTCTCAATGCATACATAATATCTTTTCTACTCATTCATTCTCAACCAAACTTCTTCTTGGGCTACTTATACGGCAAAAGACATTTAACATCGTCTCATCTTTCTCCCTTACACCAATCGAATCCACTGAAATGAAATGGAAATCCAGAGAGGAGGCGCTCAGGTTTATTTGAGCAGAGAATTTAGAGTAAGATTCCAGAATTACTTCCAGCACACATCTCTATTTAACTCTGGAATTTTGATACTGAGAACTGAGATTTGTGTTGAGAAACCTTGACTGCCTCTTGCATAGAGTAAATGCACTGAGGCCTTTCTCATGGTTTCTCAACTCATAAAATCCCACTTTTTAGCATCAAAATTCCAGAACTAAATAGAGATGTGTACTGGAAGTAATTCTGGAACCTGAATCTTCCGACTTTTCTACTTAAAAAACCCGACCCTCTCCTCGTAAGGCAAAAAGACGAATGCCTCCCATTATAGCATAGATGTTGAGCGTATTAGAGAAACAAGTGGTTTGTAGCTCTGGACAACAATTGCACTTGAATGTGTTTCAAGGAACAAGATCATCAAGATAATAGCTAATGTACACATTGTCCTTTCCTTCCCACACAACTGCAAGAGTATTGTTGCATTTCTTGCTCATTCAGTCTACTGGAGAGTTTTAGAAGCAATGAGCTAGTTTATAGTAGAAACCAAAGCCAGACCACATATGGAATGTGAGTGATGGACTAATCAGACTCATAAACACAAATGAGAAGGAGCAGCCTATGTAAACTAAGAGACATGCAATAAAAAAATCCTTCTTCATCAGCCCTAAGGCTTTTTTTACCAAGCCAGGAATGACTCACTGGAAAATAAAAGGTTTGCCATAAGAGAACTTCATATATTTTACTATTTTAAAGTCCTGCAATTGGAATAAAAAATTTTTTACTGGACCATTCCTGAAATTTTGTTACACACGCTCTAGTTCTTTACTCTTATTTGCTCTTGAAAAATATTTGGCTGGAAAGAGTTACGCGTGTTTAGATAGATTCTCTTGCAAAAAAAGAGTCAATCTAGTTAAGCCCAAGTAAAGTACATATATACATAAGAAAGATGCATTTCTGCCTCTGTTCCACGTTGAGCTTATCAGTGGACGACAAACAGAGAAGAAACTGGAAGACAAGTCAACCTGAAGAAGAACGGAGAAAAGAGATTTGAAGAGTCAAGAAAAGAAATCTTACTCCTAATGGCTTGATCTACTCTCTTATCTTCAAACAGTTTCAAGTGGAAGAAAAGAGCATTGCACGTAACCATAAAAGCAAACTCTACTTCTCTATTTCTTCTTCTGCTTTCTGTAAAGACATGACGTAGACACACTCTCGCCGAGTTGACAACAAGCTTACACAAGTAAAAGCATCAAGAATGCTACTTCAAGTACCAAGGGACTCACATAGTCTCTAATCCAGTTAGAGTAGACTCCCAACAAACATTGAACCATTGGCTTCATGATTCTAAGCCATCATCAAACCACTACTGTCAACTTGAGCCAATGTATCGTTTATAAACCCAACCAGCTTCTCAATGCTTATCGGTAGTTGAATTGGTTTGGCTTACATTTATACTCTGTATATAATCTCTAGAACTTTATAGTGTGATCGTGAAAGCAAAGAAAATCTGAAGCTTACATTTCATTTTGTCTTCTCTGAAGAGAAGCAAGTCTCTTGCGTTGCATTCGCTTGGGTGCCTCACACCTTGCTCCTGACGTCTCGATAGGATTCCGATGCAAGTAATCTGACAACCAACGAAGTCGACAGTCGCAAAAGAATGGATTTCGAGCCAAGTGCCTTTACATAAGTCCCAATCGTAAAACAACATAGAGAGAGAAAAAAATCAAGTTTATGTCATGTCAACACAATGTTAGAAGATAAGAACGAGCTCAAAGCTCTAGCTTATCTTTAGTCAAACATAGATCTCTTATATTTAATCTACACTATACATTTGTACATATAAATCTTTTTCTACTAATATCATCACATCATACGTAGTATACATTATCTTAATCCCAGGTCATCACTTATTTACTTTCCTGCAATTACAATCAATTCTTTTGATACAGAGTTCTCACGGCTCACTCTACAAGTGCTAACCTATAAGTTTAAATTAATAGGATTATTTAAAACTGATGATGCTATATGAACGACCGAAAGTGTATAAGGCATAGTTTTAGTAGAGTATAATGGTGCTAATGGAATTTTAATGATGGTGAGTGAACCGGCAGTGAAAAAGAGATTCTAAGCTCACTGCCTCCCTTCCGTTGTCACTCTGAGAATCTCAAATTGTTTTTTCTACAAATTCCAATAGATATACCGTAAAATTTTCAGTAGCCTCATGGTCTAATTTTTATATCTGGATGTGATGAGTAAAATAACTAAGCTGTGGACATTTATAAATTTCTCCTCGGCTACTAGCCCAAGTTTCACGGTTGTGGCTTCATGGCGGAACAGAACAAGTGAGTAATGAGGATCGTCATTTGAACTCCGACTTGAGTCTTTTTTCTTACTCGTGTTAAGTTACAATTATAACTCCCTTTTTTCTCCAAAGTTTCAAAGGCGACCAAGTTTCATTTATCTACATATGTATTTACAGTGTAAAGGACCAAAAGGCCAAGAGTTTCTTAAAAATCAGTCGCCAATGCAACTTGACACTTTCTGTTTCTCTACTAGTCTCATTTTACATGACAGGGAGATCATAACACTTAGAAAAAACTTTTACAAAAAGCTCAACTCAAGAATTTAAAAGTAGTCACTGTCTTACTTGAGTCTTGTGCCCTAGAGCTAGAAAAAACAAATTGTCGAAAAAGTGCCATTACAAAATGTCGATCATTTTCTCCACACCGGTTGACTTTTTCCAAAATAGGGGGAGACAACTCAATTCATCTCTTCTAAGACTTTCCTTGTCGATGATTCAAGTTGACTAACTTCATTACAATTTACTACAGTCGTCGTTGTGTCTTTGCTTTTATAGAAGAAAAGGGTTATTTTTTCAAAAAAGTTTCCCCTCAACCATTTTTGGCATGTGATGGAATGCAAGAGTGAAAGAAGAAGAGCTAAGGCCTAAGGCTAAACCAAGTCCAATCAAAAACTCTTTATAAAGTCTCTCCCTTTGAAGAATACAGTGAATATATCTTCAATCAAATTGGTTCTTTATAAGCTTTATATAGTCTTAAAGATGCAATATTTACTACAATGTTTGTCTTTAGAGACTCTTTAGAGACTAGTTAATAATCTCGCCCTTCATTTCATGAACTAAAACTACCCTTGCTTGTTAGTACTACCGTAAAAGTTGGATCTTTGCCATAGCTCAGTCAAATGCTAAGTAGTAGATGTAACAGCTAAATTAAAACCTTAGGCTATACTGCAATGTTTACGGTATATAAGAAGACTAATTGTTGATGTTAGATGAGAACCAAGACGAATTACGTCACGAGATTAATATTTCAGTATATATATCAAATCAACTCTGAAGTGATTACCATACCACGATTATTTACAGCTCATTAAATCTATTTCCAAGAGTCCTTTCTTACTCCAGTAAAAAAATTACTTACAGTGTCTGAATATTCTGGAGAGCTTCAAAAGTTCCATTTTCCAATGACTCGATCTTATTATCATAGAGAGACCTGTATAAATATAAATAAGAATTTATAGTTCATTTTCCATTACATATTTTTACTTCATTCAAAACTGATCTGAGGTACTTACAAAAGGTTCAAGTTTTGTAGATCTCTAAATGAGTCTCGACGAATACAAGTGATTCGATTGGCATTCAGCAGTCTACAAATCATATTCAATTATTAATTATCAACATCATTTTTTACACTAATAGAAGCAGGTACATCGCTACATTTGTCACGTCTCAACTTATTTTCTTATATACTTCTATAGACAGAATTGACTGTAACATATATTTATTTCTTTACATCAGACATCATATCACATGTGAAAAAATAATATTCACCACACTCTTTAGCTCATAAAAAAGAAGAGAATTAAATATTACTCTTATTGCACAACATTAGAACATGTACTTACTCCCGTCATTCTCACGCAATTTAGAGCAATGTTCATTTCTCGAGCCAAGAGCTCAAATGACAAGTTGTTAAATGCAATTGCTCTCAACGAATGGTTATTACTAGTGATCATCATCACTCCAGCTACTACTCTACTCTTGCTGATGTAACATTTGGTGTTATTTGAGAGCTCTATATGATGATGATGCTAACTAACTAGCTCACATGATACTCCTATGATATCCGATATTACTTTATTGCTAGCAACCAACAACATGCCTCATGTCATTTTCATCGTAGTCAAGTGCGCCAGTTACTTTCCCCTTAATTTCTTCAGGAGACTCAACCACGTCGTTCCCACATTCCATTCACACTTCAAAAAACTATTACACAGTTCCCGACAAACATTCACTATTGGCAAACCGATACTGGTATCGAAACAGTATTAACCAATCTAATGGCTTAATATATCGAGCAAGCGAATGTGAACCAGAAAATAAGTTGAGGTTGAGAAATGTTGATGTAAATTAGATGCTCATCAAAATGTCATAAATCATTTGATAGGCAATAGACTTACAGTAGTTGAAGTGAAGTGAGTCCATGAAATACTCCTGGAGGTAAAACAGTGATGCGATTTCCATACAGAACTCTGGAAAGAGTGAGAAACAGGGCAAATCATATAAAAAGCAATTTAGACTCTATGTCTCCTTGTATAGTTGGAGCTTAATATAATAAGCAATGTGTTGTCTAATATCTTTTGGGAACGAGAGTCGGAAGGAAAATTGAGTGATTGAAGAGAGCTCTCTCCACCTAACATCATTTTCATACCGACTCTCAATTTCTTTAGCAAAAACTTGACACCCAGGAATAGCCAAATAAAATTTCCATTAAAAAATCCACCACAACTCAGAAAAAGTAGCTAAACTCCAGTAGAAAGGATGACATTCCTGGAAAATGTCATCATGCTAAAGCTTTCAAATGCATTTATAACCCGGGGTGGTGAAATGCATTTTCTGCCACCATCTTCATCTTAAAATTTAAATTTTAGAATAAAAATACTTACAGTGATGTCAACGTCTTCAAATTTCCAAAGGCATCCACAGCAATCTTCTGAATTTGATTGTTGCTCAAATCCCTATATAAAAAAGAACCAATTAGAAATTCCCATACACAACAAAAATATTTTTGATCTATCCGATTCGTTAAGTTATTCGTTATGTCTCCAGCAGCATTTTTCAACATTCTGGGACTACATCCCTACAAAAAATATCTTTAGGGAAGAATGCCATCACGATGTTGCTGACATGACACGATGATGATACACACGTACACTTTATACAGCTCTAGTTCAATAGTGATATAACTTCACGTCATCGGAAACCAATATATCATCATATTTCATAAACCATCAAGGGAACTATTTCAACTCTCATTTCTTATTGCCACACATGTTAAGCTTTTGTCATTCTGAAATGAGTTAAGACTTTCAGATTTAAGATAGCTTCATAGGCAATAAGAAATATTAAGTTGAGAACTTTTCCTTGGGATAGAGGAAGAAGGGTGAAGAAGAAGAAGAACGTGAGTAAAACTTACAATCTTCGAAGACGTTTGTATGAGGAGAACGCTCCAGGTGGTATTTCTGTGATCTCATTCTGTTCCAGTCGCCTGCATTTACAATACACAATACACAAACACACATAATATAATACACAAGCAATATAAAAAAAGAATTCTATATTCTCTCTTAGTCATAGTGTCATGTCACGTCAGAAAGGAAAAATCATGAAATACGATTGTGCTTGGAAGGACTCAGAAAAGCTTTGAGAAGAAAGCTAGGGAGCAAAAGGAAACCTAATCTTAGAAAAAAAGTAAATAACTTTTTGGTTTGAGTTTGGCTTGTAGTCCTATTGTTGGCTCATGATCTTATTCTCTAACTCTTTTCTTCCACTAAATACGCTATTCATTGCTACACTCTACTACACAGAAGAGCTCAAGTTTTCCTTCATGGAGATCCTCCGGTTTTTTTAAACAGAGAAATTTGAACCTGTGAAAGTTTACTGAGGCCTCATTGCGGCCTTAGTTTGTTTTTTAATTCAAAGTCTACTAGACTACAAACTACAATATAGTAAAAAAGAATTCAGAGAATTTTTTCGTTTACTATTGAAGTACTAATCTGATTTTCTCTCTTACTTTTCGCTCTAAAGTGGTGAGTAAAAAACTGGAGCATCTCTCATAAACTGAGATGAGCCAAGATGATATTCTTTATTCTTCTCGCATTTATAGTGTCATCTCTCCAAACTCGTATACATTCTCATATGAGTAGCTTTATGTCACATGCCAAATCAAATCAACTTGAGAATGACATTCTATCCTACAACTCTCCTTCTATTTTCACAATGACACAAATTCAATCGTCAACACAGTAAACTCAACATTGATACCATATGTCTTGTCATGTATGATTAAATATCAGGTATGGCATTGCTCTAAATCTTGAGGATATTTTTCCCAATGACATTCCTATCTTTTCTATCTGACCTAACTCAAGTAACTCAAGCTAAAAGGTAATAGTCTAATTTTTAGTCCTTAGGTTAACGAAACTTACAGCTCTATAACATCTTCAGGTAGATTTGCCGGAACTTGCTTTAGTGTCAAATCTCTACAGTCAACAACGCCATCAGAACAAACACAAGGATGTGGACACTCTTCCTCAGCTCCACATTTAGCCCACGTCCTTTCAATTACACCTGAGTATCAAAAACACAAAATCAGATTAGGCCATTGCACTAAAGATGTTTTTAGTCTGAGAGAGAGACATATGCTGTTGACATCGTTTTGCATAGTATACTCTATATACATTCTTGGAATTGACACATACAAGTGTGTGAGTGACATAACAACTCAAAATTATTAAAAAGTCAAAATCATACTTCCTCTAACATTGATATAGAGACTGCTACTGGCATCACATCTTTTAAAAGCCAGGAATGTCTCTTGTCAGAATGAACACAACAAATATTTTCATTTCCGAGTACACACTTCATTTCCTCCTCTACTGTAGCTGACTACTCAAATTCCTATTGTAGAAACTACAGTAGTAAAACTAACTGGAGTTGAATTTGATCTTGAGTAGCTTTGGGAGTTGACATGACAAGAAGAAGGCTCAGCTCATTGCTAATGCATTACATGCCTTGTCATCTCAATTGTCAATATCAACAACACTAACAAAACTATGGGACATCATCTCAATCTAATTCACACAACTCAACAGGTACACCAAAGTTGATTTGTTTTACTTACCAGCACATTTGAATTCAGACTCAAGAACTTCATCAAGCGTCTTGTCTCTTAGATGATACGGTGAATTACATCTAGCCGCTGAAGCTCCTTTGGGACTTTTTCGTAGCCATCGTGACAACCAATTGAGATGACAGTCACAAATAAGTGGATTGTTGCCCAAAGTCAAAACTTTTAATTTACCCAGTCCTTCGAAAGCATCTTTTTGTAGTGTTGTTAAATTGTTGTGTTCCAGTGTTCTGCAATCATCAGCAATAGACATGAGTTAAGAATATATAGATAATATGAGAAATGGGTAATACTTACAAAACTTCCAAGTCTCGCAAATGTCTTAGAGAAGACTCATCAATGCATGTCAAATGGTTGTTATTGAGTAACCTAAAAAATGAAAATTCAATCAACATTTTATAAACATCTTTTAGTCATCAAGGCCAGTTTACATGCAATTCTAAATCTTTTTATTAATAGAGCGCAACAAACATAAGTACAGTACACTTTTTTTATAACGGTAAGCTATATAGCTCTTCCGGTTCAAAATCTCAGTACCGCTCAGACTCTCTTTATACCGGTGACGTTAATCAATTATAGCGGTACTAATTTTATTATCAGTATAATATTTGCTAGTATCGCTGCTAGAGATTGAGATATACTGTTAACATTTTATGCTACATTTAGCGTACCGTTATAGATAAACTATACTGTACTAAATAAGATTCAGTAAAAAAATGCAAACTCCCACGCATTACATGCAACATTACATAAAACTATCAATGCCCAATCCTACTAAATTCTTGCTAGAGGTTCAAATCTCAACTTTTTTAAGTCATGCCATGCAATAAATAGAAAATTGCATCATTGAAACTCATTTTATGTGGTGCATAGAAATACGAGACAAAATTGAAATCATAAAACTGTCACTAAAATCTAATTAAATTGGAGACTTACAATGACTTGAGTGATTGAGGTCCAAGTAACGAGCGTTTTCTTACAGCACTCAACAAGTTATGACTCAGGTCTCTGTAATACACAAATATCATTTTTATTTTAAGAATTACTTTCACTATGTAGGACTACTTTATATTTTAGTTTTATATAGCTATACAAGCAAAAGCTCAAAATAAATAGCAATTTCAATTTTCAGTCATTTGTATCTTTACAAGCATCAATTAACTGCCTTGCGTGGTCGTCGCTTGACTCGTTCGTGACATTTGGATCATTTTATATTTAGAATTCAATATTGTACTAGCAACTTGTGTAAAAGCTTTGAGATTTGTTGGCGACATATGTTGAAAACTTTTAAAGTTGAATTCTTTAATGAGTTTCTCTCTCATGCCAATTGAATTCTTGATGGAGAACCGAGAATTGATTTCAGTAACTTGCAAAGCAAAGTTCACAGTCTTGTCAACTTATCTTTACTATAATTAGTAGTTTAGTCTCTTGCATATGTAATATGCACTGCATGCATTTGCATACATTTCCGCTATCTAAATTATTTAGTATCCGTCATTAGAGTTACAGTGAAAATTTGGCTTTAGCCAAAACTGAGCTTCTTTTAGACTTGCTTCATTCGTAACCTCTGAGTCAAATCTTAAGTAGTAGATAGGCTAAAAATTAGAACCACAGGCTACTGCAAGTTTTACGGTAAGCTTTAGAGTTGTACATTCAATATTTATCTCTGACGATCGTAAATACATGTGAGCACAGTGCAAAAGTTTAGAACAAGTTCATTTGTTGGTAGTCTTTGGGTAAATATTTGTTCATCAATCAGAGAGAGAGATTCTCATAAGAAAAAGACATCTCAGCATCTTTTCTAAGTCTTAGATTCGTAGCGTGTGCGATGCAGGTAGGTAGGAATTGTAAATAAGAAGGAAACGAGTCTAAACTGTAAATACTACATTGCATCTTGTAGCCATCATGTAAATCATTTTCTGCATTTCAAATGGAACTTGTGTTAACGGTGACACATGAGAATTCTCAGATGATTCACTTGAAAGCGAAAGTTCTCATTTCTTATTTATATACAGAGAATCATTCTCTGAAAATCTTAGAGAGTCTCGTACTCAAGATGGTAAATGAATCTCTTGCAGGTTTTAATTATATTTGCTTAAGCAATACCGGTATACTTTCAATAACGGTACAAATATCACTCTACCGGTGTAGGCTACTTTAGTAATAATAAATTCAGACCAGGCTTGTGCCTTAGTTGACTCAGTTTTGTGCCTACTACACATAGCTTCACACAAGCGAGCAGTGAATACAACACATGGCAGGATACGACTCCAATCCTTCTCCATGTTGACTCACTGCTCGCTTGTGTGAAGCTATGTGTAGTAGGCACAAAACTGAGTCAACGAAGGCACAAGCCTGATTCAGACTAGAAACCTTTTGAATTCTCTCTACGCTGAGGAAAGCGCAATGTAGAGAGAGAGAGAGTCAGTGAAGGAAACGTCAGTAGAGCAAAAAAAAAGACTTTGAGCAAACTTTGGCTTTGTAGCCGGAAAAAAGTTAGAGAGAGTATACGTAATCCGTCTATTCTTCTGGAGCTGACATCAGCATGTGAGCTCACGAGCATTCAAATTGCGTACAGAACAAATTTAAATATTCCTTGAGTACTAGAGAACTCATAGGAATTACACCTTACAAAATGGAGCTACCAGCTTTTGATTCTAGCTCAAATCTCATAGAACGAAGCCCGCATCTATTTAGTGTCAGTTTCATGTCACACAAAGTTTCTCTTGGCTACTAGTATTTTAAGGTACATTATATTATACACAACTATAGATACCATGCACTGAGCATATTTCTATTTAAACGTGGGTCAATTCTCCTATATCGCTATTCATCAGCTAAATTTAGAAGTACATATAGTAAAGTGAAGTGTGACAAGTTCGAATGAAGATTTATAGCTCTTGAGTATAGAAGCAATTATCAAGCTAATTAGAACTTGTAATTCATAAAGTGGTTCACTTTGACATCCTTCTAATTTCATTAGCCACCAATTAGTTCAAATGCTCGCAGTAACAATAGTACAAAATTAAATGATTCTAGACTTAAATTACAGTCAGCTTTTTTCATAACGGTCCACTATATACAAAATCTCACATTGGTAATCGACTTAGAATTCAAACCGAACAACATCGGCTATAATTGTTTAAATGCCTATACAAATTTCCAAGCTCTAATCCTTTTAAATGGAGAATAAATGGAACTGCTTTCCTCTTATACTTTTCCTCTTGCCTTGACATTACATAATATGAACTTGACAACACAATTAAGTCATATATAAAAGACCATAATAAATTTCATGAGTAAAAAAAACTTTTTCAACTAAATCCGGATTAGTCTTCTAATACATTTATAACGGCTTACTATAGGTAGCATATATATATTAAAACCTTTTTGGTAGAAGAGACATATACGAGCTCTATTCATATTTTACATAATGTGACATGTAGAAACGTAATTAGAGTGTAATGGGAGAAGAGCTTCATTTCTATACTCCTCATTAATACAATCATCTCTACCACATTCTACTCTATTAGCTCTCTCTCTCTCTCTCTCCTATTTGTACTATGAGAATCTCTTTTGTGCCTCACATGATGAATATGAATCTCAGTTCTAACACAGATTCTACAACATCCATTTACATAAGCCAATATACAATATGAACTTCAACAAGGAAACGTTAGCAACTTCCAAACTCTTATTGCTTATGAATCTCTCTTAAAACCTAAAACCTTATGTTAAAGAAGCACTGGCTTTGTGCTGGTAACAGAGACTAATCGACATTACAATTGCACCTCAAGACCATAGATTATGACAAAATGTATGGCCCAAAAGTTGAAAGTATATCCTTGATAGTTTAGCCACGTGTATAGCATTGTTCATTGTCATGTCAAACTCTTTGCTAAATTGAGACAGAGCTACACAGCTACAGAGTCCTATTATTCCTAAATATTTTTGCTAATTGCATTTTGCCAGTCATTCTTCGTCTTTTGACTGATGAAGCACACAGAGCTAATTGTAGAGACGATATGAAACTTGTTGTCTAACAATACAAATTGTGTGAGCATGTGCCATGCTATAGTATAAATTCTGAGTCACATATACTTATAAGCAAATTTTATTACCCAACAGCCATATATAAGTTTAAGAGATAGATAGAGAGAGAGACGAGTAAATAACTGGAGGCAATACTATATACTTATGAAGAGAGTGAGCCAATATGTAAACTTGAGAGCTGATTAAAATATTCTACTTCATGTGCTCAGTCTCAGCTTCATAATATACTCTAGAGAGATGAGATGTTGTGTATAGCTGATTTGTTGACTCTTTTGGAGTCATTGCCTTAGATTGTAAATAGAAAATCTACACATACTAACAACTCGTTTACATCTCATCAACAGGAATATGGCCCACTGAACAAATTTCTTAGGAGCCAAACCACTATAGACTTAAAGCTCAAAATATAATGGCCAAGCAAGTTAAAATTAGTATCTGGAGAGTCCCATCTATTTACTAAAATGCAGCACTTATAAATACTAAGCTATCTTTCTCCAGTAAAATTGAATGACATTCCAGCTTAAAAGTAGGAAAGAACTGGACACTCAATGGAACCTTCAGATTTTGCCAATAGTTGTAGATCACAGGGCAAACTTTCTATGACGACATTGCTGCATTTAGAAACGGAAATGCAGAGCCATTGGTAGAGTGAGCAGATGTGAACGTAGTAAATCCACTTCTGCGAATTTCCTCTTTGGCATCCACAATTGTTTTGTCTTAAGAAAAACGAGGAGTCAGTTGCTAAAATTGTCACAACATATGTACTTTCAGACTCTTAAATCGCAATGTTGACGACAATGTCTATAAGCTATGAAACGAAGTCTTATATTATGTTCTTAGTGGGCAGCAAAAAACTATAGATTCTCACTAAGACTCTGTGTAACTTTTAGACCAAGAGTTTTATCTCTATGACAATGTCATAGAGAGAGAGAGAGAACTAATGCAATAAATTGCATCCAAGTAAATAAGCCAAGTCGTAAAATGCACGCACCAACGGTTGCTGGTTCCCAGTTTTTGCCAAAAGATATGATTGTTGTACCCTAGTCTACAAGAAGTGGCATTTCGTGTACTATTGTAGACTACTCTATACACTGGAGTAAATAAATGGATAGAATTTAGAACACTATATCATTTATAAACCAAGCTTCAGAGATGAGACGCCATATGAAATAAAGTGTGGTTTGAAATTCCATTCTTGCATCACACTTTTTCATCTCTTCTGTGTTAGTAGTGAGTGAGAGAAGCGTCTTATATATCATAGGGTGATAAAATGTAACAGAATCTGTCGGTTTTGTTTTACAACGCTAAGACACGAGTGTCTTGTCCACCATGAAACTAGGCGACTTTGCACAATATTTTTACGCTTCAAAAAAGTTTCAGGTTGGCTACTTAGAGAAAAATGTTGAGCATAAATTACTAAAGTCAGTTGCAAGTTTGAAATTTCACTCGACTCAAGATGTAAAGTCTCATTACTATGCAACAGATGCTGAAGTACGTGCAGAGTATTACGTATATATATAAAGACGAAGCAGAGAGGGTGGGCAAAAGAACAACATGTAATCAATCACACTATATAATATACTATGACCATCCCATAATATTAGTAAATAGGCATTACACAATATTACATCTTATATTACACTTGAGAATGAAGAGGCAAAGAGTTTCATTGCGAAAAAAAGTGAGCCTGTTCTCAAATGAGCAATTAATATTGTGGTGAAAACATTAGAAGTAGAGAAACACGATGAGCATTTTAATTTAATACTGGGCATATAAATTAAATGACAGTGATGATTTATCAATTGTGCTTATTAATTAATGCTATACTTTGTATTCAGCTACGGCCGCCAACAGTAATAATCATGAATCATAGTCAACTGCATTTTGATTCCGAATGAATATGTTTACATTGTATTTTAGAAATGAAATTCACGTTTAGATAGATAAATAGTTACCAACGGTACTGCTACACTTTTTGCCGGTAAAAACTAAAAAAAAAGTACTACCGCTATAAACACAATACACTGTAGCCTTGACCTCTTCTATATAATAAATTCCCACGTGAGTAAATCAGGTCATAGGCAATCTCCTTTTCATCATTCTTCCTTCGTTCTTAAGAGTTTTCACTCTTGTGCAAAAAAAGCTCTCTCATAGAAAAAATGCTCATAACTCTTTATAGAATTTCTTTCGCCACTACATACCACTTGATATATAGATCTACTATCTCTCTCTCTCTAGCAAAAAAGTGAAGTAAGGAGAGAAAATGATGAAAAGTTTTCTCTCTCTGTAATTCAACACGAGTCTCTCTTCTCTATAGCATCAAATCTCTTGTAATCGTGTTATATATTGTAACATTATCTTTTCTCTCTTGATGTTCTCTGATGCGATTCTCTCTTTTCTCTTTCCAAACACTTTACTCATAAAAGTCCAGCTTAGAAAGTGAAAAAGCAACATTTTTCACCACGTGTCATATAATATAAACTCCAAGCTCTCGACTTCATTCTCAGCACTTGTTAAATTGTGAATGAAACCAAGAATCAACTATTGAGATTATTATGAGCCAAGCAAGCTTTGCATTTCTAATCCTGGAATCCTTCCATCTTTTTCTTCTAAGTTTTTGGGCACACTCAACTCATTAGAATCTATATTCATAATCTTGAGCTAGAGCTCACAATCCCGTTCACATTCGAAGATTTCTTAAGACAACTTAGAAAGTGCTAAACATTAAAGCTTACGTAGTAAATTATTATTTAAACGAGATCCCGACTCTACGAAATTGCGAGCTCCAATGCATTTCATACATAATTAAAACATTTGGCCTAGCTTATAAATTCGTGAGCCAACTCAACTCAATATTATATAAGTAGATTAGAGTTGAAAAAGTTCATTTCAATTTCCAGAAACTTATTTTAGTTGCTAAAAGTCAATACGTTTGACATGGAGGACAGAGAGCAGCAGCTGAAAAAGTAGCTTATTGAGCCAAAAGGACATAAAACTCAAAAGTTTTAATTGCTCTTAGCTTCTTAATTGTTCTGAGAATTTTACGGCATTGCACTGTACAAGAAAACAACACAGAAAAGTATAGATATAGCAAAGGTAGAGAAAGTCAATAGTATTGAATTTTATTCCATCGACTTTTGCAACCTCACTACTTTACATAAGAAATAAAACTATAATAGAACTATAGAAGAAAACTAAGGCGAGAAAAGTGAAAGTGAGAACATGTCGCCACTTCGATTCTTCTATAAAGAAAACTATATACAAAAGCTCTGATGATACTATATATGTATTGAAAAGCGTAACATTAAAGTCAACGGAAAGAAGTTAAGAGATAGGCTATAAGATAGATTTCTTTTTGTAGCTCTATAAAGAATAACCTGCCAAACTTATGATTCTCTCTACTTCAGCTCTTTTCTCTCTTCCTACCATCAACTGAGCTCATCTTGAACACAAGTCTATACCGTAAAACTTGTAGTAGAAGCCTCAGGTTTACACTTTAGCCGAATAGTGTTGTGGTTATGTTATAGCTGAACATTTACTTCACTCCTCCTCAGCTACTACTCCAAGTATTACGGTATTTGTGCAAAGCAAACTGATGTGAGGGTAGAAGAAGTAGAGCGAAGAAGGGGAAAAGGCCATAAAACAGTGCTTCACAATTGAAATACGAAGAAGAGCTATTGGAGAAACTTGAAGCGTTGTCCTCTTCCAGTTACAATAGCTACAGTATTTGGCTAGATTCCATAATATCTGTCTTTATTTTAAAACTAGCTTCATCTCATACAATACACACATCATATTATTTCATATATATTCTTCTGAGCCAGCACATCACTGACATTACTAACTCACTTCAAACTACGTTTCCAGCATCTTCTTCACTTGACTTCCAGTGCTCTCTTTCCACTGAATTTTATGGAACATATCAAAATCTGAGACTCCTACATTTTACAACAGTAAAGAAATCAATAGCATTGCCAACAGAACACTAAACTTGGGATCATTGCACGCACGTCATTTATTCGTACTAAGCCTAGCAGTCTAAAATCAACTGTCTTAACTTATGTAGCTAGAGTTACGCAACAATCGACAAGTGATGAAGTACTGGGTACTTTTCTCTCTCCTAGTCACAACTAATGAGCTTAGACTCGTTGGGCTAACTCAAGTATCCAACTTTACAACTGCTTTGGGAATCATGAGGAACAAATTGTTTTATTAGGCTTAGGTTTTGATGCTATCTCTACCTCAAATCATGAAGCAATTAGTTCCTAGCTACTTGACTATAGACTCCGAAGCTTTAACAATACTTGAGTCTAACAAACTCTAAAGTTAAGAAGAGTCCCAACATAATGAGAATTTTAACAAGATAGCAATTATGTAAACGACATGTCAACATGAAATTTGCGTTGTCCACGAAAAGAATGTCACAGCATGTAATGACGAGACGTCACCACCACCCATTACCTTCATTTTCCGTTAGCTTTGTCAACTAAGTACTATTTTCTATTTGACTTAACTAGGAAGAAAATACATTAAGAAAACTCATGTTAAGTTGTTGCTTTCCTATATGATAAGTGATTATATATGAAAAGGCAGACTCAATAAAAAGGAGCGTTTATGAGCAACTAAATCATTCCAAGAGTCAATTTCATCTAGTAAAAAAATTACCAAACGTGCTCAGCCTACTAACAACAGCAACAACAGTTGAGAGAGCATTTATGACAAGTAAACAACAATTTCTTTTTAAAACTATGAAAGTAGAAGAAAAATCCACCCTTTTATTGTTTTCTTCGTAGGGGGCTTCATTTCTTACAAAAGGTCCACCACAACACTATACTAACAGTTTTTTAAGGCCACGTATATAACCACAAAAGGTTACTTTCTCAGTTTCCTTTCTAAATCTACAAAAACAGCAGTTTCATTTCAACAGAGATAGCAAAGAAGAAGAAGACACTTCATGGAGTGCAGACGAAAGCTTATATAGCAACAAGATATCTCTCTCCATTTACGATCCTCTATCTCAACCCAACTGCACACTTTTTGGCTGTATATGCAAAAGACTCTAAACTTGAATCTTGTATTGTCCAAGGGATTAAGTTCTAATAAGTCTCATCTACCAAGGAAAACTTCTCAGTTCACCAACTCAACTATTTCCACTGGCAATGCATTGGCATTAGAGGCTAATAGCCATTACAATTGTACCTCAAGACTATATAGATTTTCAGTTGAAACCATAGCCTTGGCTTTTGTCAGTGAATTATGAATGCTGTGTAC
>VCNE01001797.1:0-11968 GCA_009869805.1 Oncopodura yosiiana
GTCATTAGGCGATGATGTACTTGTGCAATCTATTGAATTTAAATTTCTATTATAGTATATTATTATTGTTAGTGTCGTATTTATTCTAATATATAAAATATTTGTTGTATCATATGATTGTGTAGATAGAAAAACATTTTGTTGTGTACACATGACCTTGTCAAAAAAATAGTTTTTTTTTCGTTGTTGTACTATCGAAAAATCTCAGAAAAATAATGATCAATGCATTTCCTCATCTTGTTTTTTTTTGTCAACAAGATGTACATATTACTATTACTATTATACTGAATAGTGTACAACAAGCAATTTACTATAGATATATGCAAAATATAAGAGTTATTTACATAAGTTATAAAGCCAGTGAAACATAGAGTATAAGAGCGTGGGTCCAGTACTAGAATATTAATTAAAAACGTAGCTTATTGTATATAGAATCGGATTGCCCCCATTTATTTTGATTCCTGTACTTAAAAAATGTAGTATTTAGAATGATTATAGTAGATAAAAGAAAAATTTGTAGTACATCCTAAGTGCTTTCTCCTCACCAGTTTAAGTTATATTTTATGGATTACGAACAATCAAGACAATATATGTAACTAATTATAAGGCGTTGTGTGCAAAAAGTAAAAAAAGAGCTACTAAATTGTTACAAAAAAAAGGAATTCTTGGAATAAAGTTGAAACCAAAGTGAATATACTATTATAAAATCACTGTCTTATTTGTATTCTTATGGCATTGATTCTAAAAGAATTTAAGAAAAATTACATGGTTATGAAACATTAAAAGATAACATCTCTGGAGAGAGCAGCTACTTCTCTTATTATGATATGATGAACTCCCAAAAATTGCATGCAAGAAGAGACACATGATATATAAGTAAAATAAGTATGCATAACTATTGTTATTATATAGGTTCTTCACATTTCACTCTTCATATTTGTACTCACCAGGAGCATTAGAGTTTACAAAAAAATCTTAAAAGGTATAGCATTATTATGATATGATGATTCCGTGTGAGTCAAATATCAAAAAACTCTTCTTCTTCTCTCTTTCGGCTCTTGAAGCGGAAATGACTAATAGACAAAATACATTACATTACAATTTCTATAGATATAATGCACACACTTGAGTTCCACACGAGACGACAATAATAGAGAAAAAAACCAGTTGTTAAGTTTGTTTGTGTCAAAGTTTATAACACCGAAAAGGCATTAGAGTGATACATTCTCAAAATGTTTTTAAAAAGACTTAACTTACTCACAGAGTCTCAAATTGATCTAAAGTAAAAGACTTTATGTAGTATATAAAGGTACTTACAAAACGTAATGTCTGTCTTTATAAAATGTGTACAAGAACATTCAACTTTTATAATGTAGAGTGCTTTGTACTTTTTTTGCAACTCCCTAAAGAGCAAGCATGGGAAAAGATCACATCACTAAGTACAATATCACAATCCATCTATAATGGTCACTGGACCTTATATAACATTTTCATACACTTTTACACTGCTGTGCTACGCATCTAATGTAATATTATTCTTTTCTTCTTCTTCAACAACATTTATTAACATTAACTAAGCGAGAGAACCACAAGTTCTTTACATTATTATTTTTTGTGCTCAACTTCTTTTTTCTTTCTCTCTAAACATAATGTTGTTAAGTGAAGCTCTCTCAACTCAGCACGTTTTACTTGTAATACTCTGTGACTTCTTCCACTACTTCTAGACTTTGTAAATTGTAGTATTGTCGTTACTTCTCGCTCCCTTTGAATTATTAGTTCTGAGCAGGTTAGATATTTCAAGTCACACGAGACTGAGAAGAAGAAGACCAACAGAAGAAATAATACCGAAAAGAAGTTTTTCTAAGCTTTCTCACCTGTCTTTGTTGTGAAAAGTAACAAAGATGTATGTATTACACATGTGGATGATGATGATGATTGCTATATAAAATACATATAATAAAGCGTTGAAGAGTATGTAACATTGTAAGTAATGGTTTGGTCATCTACTCTATACTAAGTACATCTTCTTCTTTTCTATAACAAACCATGTAATTATCTTAGCCACAATAATAAAATTCGGTCTGACTTGTCTCTAATCCATCAGTCGGAAGGAAGTGGTTGTTGAAGAAGCTTAAAAAGTCTTAACAATCATCATCATCAACAACGTAAATCAACAACAAAAAGTCTAAAAGTGTGAGGGGTAGACTGAGACAAAACGTATAAAGTCTTATTTGATTACTCATTGCAGTACACGTGCTAAGATAATAAAAGAATATAATAATGAATCTCACAATTAAAATCACCTTGTTAATTTTCTTATTACTTCAATGCCTACCTCAAGAATCTTATACGTCTGCAAAACTAGTGAGAAAAAATTGCTTATTTATTTTGCCAATGTTTTTTTTTGCTAATTAAATCTTTTTATTATTTTTTTTATAGAATGAAAAGACTGGACACTTTAAATTAGCAGAACTCTTACAACGCACTCATAATGACCTTCAATCCAAAGGAACACTAAAGGACAATTTGGACAATGATTTCTCAGTGAGACGAAGGGAAAAAAGACAAATCCAAAATCCTAATAGTCAAGCTATTACTCAACAAGTGGAACGCTTGACATTATGTTTCTTTTCCTTATTTACAAATCCAGCATGTCAACAGCAGCAACAACAACAATATCAACCAAATTACAACAATTACTTTGGTCAACAACACTACAGGCCAACATCCACTGTTAGTTATCGTGATAAGCATACTTCATATTATTATGAACTTCCATCTTCATCACAGCACACTATTATAGCACAATCACCACAACCACCTTCACAAGCACAACATTTTAATACTAATGACAATAATATTAATAATCAATACTATTGGCAATTTCCTTTCTTTCAGCAACCAATTTTCACCAATCAAAATTTCAGGCCGTTTCAACAAAACCCCGTTGAAGAAAACTTCATCAACTACTACCCGTCCAACAACAACTACAACGAAAAAACCAATCGTTACTACAAGTGAGAAGCCATTCCATCAAAAAATTTGGTTTCCAGAAACTTTAGTCTCAACTTCTACTATTACAACTACAAAACCAACAACATCAACTGCTATTTCTTCTTCTTCTTCTACAGCTAGACTACCAAATCACGTTCCAGAATTAATGAAACAAAATGACATATTAGAACAACAAGTCTCAATTCTTAAGAAGGAAAGCGTTCAATTAAAAGAAATGTATGACCAATCTCAAAGACATATGAATCAATTACAATTTCAAAGTGTACAATTACGTCTGAATAGTGAACAACTAAAAAAAGAGAATGAGAAACTAATTAATGACTTTAAATATCTCAAAGTCCAAAGAGATGAAATGATGCAAAACATGGAGCAAATGTCAGAGAAATTGAATAAAACTGAAACTAATGCTACTCTATTAGCACAACAAATTGAGCAACTCAAACGACTAAATAAATTAATGCAAGATCAAAACAAGGAGTATATACAACAAAATAGTGAGCAACAATCTCAAATCAAACAACTTTTGAGAATACAATCTGAGGAGAAAGATAAGATAAATGAAGGACATCAACTCACGTTAAAACAACTCCGAAGTCATATATTACAACTTGAGCAACAGAATCACAATTTGAGACAACAATCACGTCCTATGCAACAAGAAATGCAGGAAGCTAAAAAACAAAATGATGAATTGAAGGATCAAATGCAAAAGTTGGAACATGAAATTACTGACTTACGTGCACAGATTATTCAACTTCAAAAAGCTGCTTTAGAATCTTCTACTACTACCTCAACATTTGCAAATAATAATAATAACAACAACAATAAAGAAAATCAACAACCAGAAACTTTGACTCCATTTGATCCACTTGGATTATTTTATCCACATTATAATTATAACAACAATGGCTTCTACAATAATAATATGGACAAAAATAATAAACCATTCTCAATTCAATTACTACCAGATCATAGAGAGAGCGCTACTCCTTCTTATAATAAATTTCAACATAAAACAATGGAAATTGAAGATGATGAAGATTACCCACAACATGCAAGACTCTGTCCTACATGTCATGAAGAGCAAATGGAATCTTCTTCAACAAGTTCTCAAAGTTCTGAAGCAACAATGACAACTTCTAGTAGTAGTAGTACTTCAGAAATGCCACCAACAACAACTGAAATGGCTTCTTCTGTCAATAATAGTAGTAGCACTCCTGAAGCAATTTCATCTTCTACAACGACGACAACAACAGAACAACCATTACCAACATATTTCCCATCATTTGTTGCAACTCATCAACCACCAACATTATTTAATAAACCAAACTTATTTCAATATCCTCCATTTCTTTGGAATGTACCAGATAACTTTCAACAGCCACAACAACAAGTAGAGCAACAATATCAACCATTGTACCCTGTGATTTATGAAACTCCAACAAATCCTGCTCCAGGATTTGGCAATACTCAAATATTTTATAGGAATGCTAAGCACATGTGAAAATAATATATAAGAAACACAGAATTACTACTGTAAAACTGTTATATAATTACTTTTTTCTTTACTTTTTGTTCTATTATGTTATTAAATTATTGTTACAATTATCACAAGATGTTACAATAAGAGCCTTTACCACCTGAACTTATAAATTGTGAAAATACAAGTTGAAAAGCATTATCAATTTTTTTAGCCAACTCTGGATCTTTATGTTCGACATATAAACTTAATGGAACAAGAGTTAGAGTTGACTTGAGCATAATTGGATTGAGTAATAAACTTTCCTTCCATTCTTTTCGTATTTCTTTTACTTCATCATATGAATCAATTGATTTAGTTAAATCAATATCATTAAAATCATCATCACCACCTCGAAAACTTGAGTCTAGTTCATCACTATCTAAAAATGGTGATTTTGATGAACTTCTTGATGCTACAAATTCTAATCCATCTCCTGTAATCCATTCAAATACATGTTGTGGACCTTCTGTATCATCATCTAAAATATCACTACTAATACTACTTGTACTATTTGTTCTATTAGAGCAATAAGTATCTTTAAAAATATTTGATAGGATTTTCCCTTTGAAATTAACATGAATTGCTCCTCCAAAATAAGCACTTTCAATTATATGAGTACCCCATACATTAAAAAATTGTTGCCAAGCTAAGATAGTTGTTGGAATTTTTTCATCTATAGATGGTAGAGACTGAAGTGTTGATAAAAATTCTTCTTTAAATTCCAATTCTGTTACATCTGCTAATGTTAATTGAAATAGTCGATATTCTATTAAAGCTGTAGCTGAGTCACTTTTACTAGCAGATTGATTTGGTTTGATAATATTATAACCAGGTTTCTTATTAGTTTCATCAGTTGTATTAAAATATGAATTTGATGATGAGGAGGAGGAAGAACGAGCAATTATATTTGATGGTAAAATAACATCTCTTACATTCAAGTCTCTCAACCGATCCACAATATAGTCATCATAAGAATAATAAAATTTAAATAGTATCACACGCTCATCCAACATATCACAATCAATTTCACAAGGAATTTGACCAACTGGACTTGTTTTATATAGTGAGTTAAATTTAAATGGTGAAATTGTTGTTTGTTGGTCTCTACTTAAATTATAGCCTTGTCCAATAGGTTTAGCTGCAATACATATTGGTATTTTAATTTCAAGTGTTTCAATTAATAAATCTGCTACAACAGGATTTTGTGGTAGATCACAAATTAAATGTAAAATTTCCAAAGTATCTTGTGGTAATTGCTCAAATGTTTTTATTCCATATCTTTGCATGATTCTTTGTACTGCAATAAGTGATGATGGATATTTAATTTTAAGTTCTTTGGGTAAATTTTCCCATCCAAGCTCTAAAAGTTGACTAATTTCAGTATGTTCAATATTTGCATAAATTAAATTTAGAATTTTCTTAGTATTTTGAACTGTTGGATGATCTTGAGCAAGTAAAGGATGAGTTTTCATATCTTGCATATTAATTGACATTGGATACTCTACACCAAATGCTGTGAGTAATATTGTCTCACTTAGAGAATCTCGTCCCTTTCTGGTAAGAATGCATTTCATTTCATCAATTATATTTCCAGGGAATAATTCACCATTTGGTAATTGGAAAAATTGACCAGCTCGTACTAAGCCTAAAAGATATAAGTGATGAATTGCATCAATATAAAGTGTTGAGTTATATAGTTATAAGTAGTACAGACCTCTCATTGATGCTTGATTTTCTGCTACATGTAATGGTATCGGTTCTTTAATTGTTGTATATTTATCAATAAGACTTTTAAAATTTTGAAGTTTAAGTGTGGGATATAATTGAAGATCCTTTTCAACATTTGTAAAATGTGTAAATACAAAAATGAAATTTGGAATTTTTGTATTATTAAAATGTTTTTTAAACTGCTCAATCACTTTGAGAAAGTTGACAAATGATGATGTATTTTCATTCCCAGTTACTAATTTTGTTTCATCAAATCGAGCAACAACTAATACTAATGTTGGTGGTTTTCCTTTTAGACCATCTTTACTTTCTAAGAATGAAATTAGTGATGTTATCAAGCGAGCGTCTGATACTCCATTACGATCATTAGTAAATCCTGGTGTGTCAATTATTCTTAAATTATAGAAACCAGAAAATGATTCTGGTACTTTGATTTTAGCTGTATATTCTATTATTTCTTTGGTACATCCCCGATTTCCTATTTCTGCTACTTTTTGATCTAGTAGAGTGTTGATCTAGAAAATAAATTTCAAAAAAAAAATTAAGCTACAATTTATATCTATAAGAATTTCTTATGCGACTTACTAGAGAAGATTTTCCAGCTTGTTGTAATCCAATTACGAGCATTGATGCAGAGATAGGAACTCTACTTATACCTGGAAAGAACTCTGCATTTGTAAATGTGGTTCTTTTATTTTCTTTAGCCATAGCAGGAGGAAGTGAAGCTCTTCTACTATTATCATTGTTATTATAATTGGTAGTAAAAAGTCCTTCAGTAGTAATAGAAGTTGATTTCTTTAAACCGAATTTTGTTGCTGCAAATGATCTACGTTTCTCTTGAACAATTCCAGTACTAATATCATCATTGCTACTATTATTATTATTTGATGTATCAAACCATTTGTTAATAGTAACCCATAGGACTTGTTGGACTATTAGTAGTAGTGGTAGTAAAAGTTTCAGTTATTTCTGTACTCCAAATATTATTATAATCATTCTCACTTTCAGAAACTGATCGTTGCCTTTGCCTTCTTGGTGTAAATAAATTTAAATTCAATGAATCTCTTTTGATATTATATGTATTTGCAGAATCTCCTGTATCTACTGATGATGTTGATTTTTGTGAAGTTATACTTGGTCTTTTATTATTACTTTCTTCTTCTTGTGGTACTGATAATAAGTTTTCAGATTTTTGTGAATTTATACTCGCCCTTTTATTATTATTTTTTTCTTCTTCTTCTTCTTCTCGTGGTATTGATAATAGGGTTTCAGACTTCTGTGAAGTTACACTTGGTCTTTTTGGAATTGATTCTGTAGAAGAAGAAGAAGCAGCCAAATGACTTTCCCATAGTGGAGTTTCTTTAATTCGACTTAAAACTGATTTTCTTTGATGTGATGTTGTATTGGCTGTTGAACCAAATTGCCAAATAGAATTTTGATTGTCATTTGGTGAATTTGAAGTCATTTTTGTAATAAAATATTAAAACTTGTGCAATACTTTTATTTTCTAGACTGACTCACTCTCATGTACATGAATGTAAATTTCGTAATGCCGTATATACTGATAAACATTTCCATCATTATCAGTTTATGTATGTCGTATACATGTTTGTGAGATGAGATAATTTAGACAATTGCAAGGACATATTTGACACATGTGTTTACTGGAGACAAGTAAATGAGTCATATTATTATGTGCAAACTTGTTACTTCTCTGCTGTATTATCATTATTCGCATTCCATATTTAAATTCTGTACAAATACATAAGCTGTAGAGTGGATAATAAAGTATACATAAATATTATGAAAGATTAGGATTTACTAGTTGACATATTTATCAAATGTTTTTTTCTACCACATTCCAGTTTTTCTAAAATACTCCAAAAGTATTTAGTAAAAAAAGCCTAATCCGTCACGGAATATAACAATTAAGAAAACTAATTAGGGACAAATAATGTTTAATGCATCACAAAAGACGATGACATTTGTAGATTTGTTTTTAGTAAATAAGAAATATTTCAAAATGAAGCAACTCCAAAAGTATTTAGTAAAAAAGTCTAATCCGTCACGGAATATAACAATTAAGAAAACTAATTAGGGACAAATAATGTTTAATGCATCACAAAAGACGATGACATTTGTAGATTTGTTTTTAGTAAATAAGAAATATTTCAAGATGAAGTATCTTATCGCAATTTGGGTTCTGGCAGTAGTGATACAAAAATTGTCAGTAGAAGCTAAAAACGATGGAGGATTTCGTTCAGTAGCTGTGGACATTCATAACTACTTCAGAAATCAATATGGATTGTATCCACTTGAATTAGATGAGGAGGTAATCAAACATTAATCGCTTGTGTCTAAAGCATTTAGTTTGAAAAAACTTTTGTTTAGCTTAATAAATTAGCACATCATCATGCTGAATGGGCTGCAGTAAATCATAATCTAACAAGTGCTAATAAATGGATATCGAGAGAATCTTTGGGCATATACAGGTATGGGCGTAACATAAAGACTTAATTTCCTTTTCTAATATTTTTTATGCATAGGAGAGCTACGTGTATATGCGAAAAATGTTCGTGATGCTGTAAGATGTTGGTACACTGGCTCTTTAACACCAGGAAGAGTAGAATATCAAATTGATGAGATTCCCTTGTTCACAAATTATAATCGGTATGTTGGTTTTGGTGTGGGTACAAGTGAAGTGCATGAGGGATATACTGTTGTCGTTGCAATGTATAGTTAAATAATTATTGTCTCACAAAACTTTACCTACTTTTAATAAAACAATGCATTATAGCTAATTATGTAAGATTAAGACATTAAGTAATCTTCTAAGAATACTAAACTTCCTTTTTGTTTGTCACACTTGGTGTCATTTCAACAACAAAATAAAAATAAAACACACATAAAACTCAAAGTGAAAGTTTTGTCATCACAAACTCTTGTTGTCATCAAGCATGTATTATTATGATGAGACTATTATTGTCGTTTTTTGCTGCACATGTTACACATATATCTCATCTCTCCAACATTGGTACAGTGCACTAGATATAAATAGAGATTAGTTTCTCAGCAGTCGTCTTTTCAGTTGTGATTTCAAAATGGTTAAGTGGATTCAAATTTTGGTGAGTACATATATTTATTTAATAAATTGATATGTGCATACTGATATTTCTAATATATTAATACAAAATAGGTTATTGCTGTAGTCTTCATTACACTTTTAAGTGATGAGACTGAAGCTGGACTCATTAAAAAAGTGATCCAAGCAAAACTGCAGGTATTGAATAAAGCTCAAAAGTAGCAAGAGCAGTGGTGGTGGTGGAGGAGGAAGTAGTAAAGGTGGAGGTAAAGGTAGCTCAAAAGGAGGAGGAGGTGGCGGAAGTTCACACGGGAATGGTGGAAATTCTCATGGTGGTGGTGGTGGAGGAAGCTCATATGGAAGCGGAAATGGTGGAGGAGGAGGAAATCCATCAAGTGGTTGGATTAAAATATTAGCAGTTCCAAATAATAATGGTGGAGGAGGAGGAGGCCAGTCTTATGGAAGTGGAAATGGTGGTGGAGGAAATGCACCATATGGAAAATAAATTGTCGTGTAATAAAATCTACCTGCACACAATAAATTATACATATTTGACTAGAAATTGTGTTTTATTTTTATGGGCATATTATACAAACTCAAACGTTAATTGACAGTCCAAAATATCTTTTAAGAATTGTGATTTCTATCGAGTCTTTTTCAATTAACTTGAGCAATTTATATCCTTCTGTTTCTTCAGGTTCTAATGCAAGGATTTTTAATATTGTTTTTCTAAGTTGTAACAACTCATCAAATGATTTCTGAAAATCTTCCTTTCCTACTTCTTCTGAAGACAATAATGTTTCATCTACTAATTTTGGTGATTCTTGTTGTGCCAGCATACGTTGAGATATCTTAAGTATTATTATTATTGCCCATCCTTGCTGAAGAAAGTAGAGTAATCTTCCTCTCAGTAAATTATATCCAGGAAATAACTTATCTGCAATCACTAATGATTTGTTGCTCAACTCGACTAATCTTTTTGCATATTTATCTAATATATCTTGTGATATTTTTAAAGGCATTGTTGTCAGAATACTTGAAGTTCTATTTAAAATTTCATTTTCAATGTTTAACATTAAACTATGATTTCTATGAATTGTTAGTGAAGAATTTTCTTAGTAAGACACTTTCCAACTTGTCAATAATAATACTTTCATTATTTTCATCTTCTTCAGGAGTTAATAAAAGTGCATCATTATATTGCATCTGAATTTTTCTAAGAGTATTTTCAACATAAGAATCTTGAGGCACATTGAGACAATCTGTATTGTAGCATTTCCATTGCTGCTGATAGATTTGTTGTCATTGATGTTGTTGGTAGGAAATAACCTTCAGAGCATTTTGTACATTTTATACCGCATAAATATGTGTCAAGTTCAGATACATCACAACATCTTTTACAGTTACAAATAACATTTCGTTGTTTTAATATTTTTTGTCTTTCTAATGTATCTTGTAGTGAAAATGTTAAGGATTCATTAATTAATTGTACTTGTAGTATTTCATCTGCTTTTATTGGATTTGATGCTCTTATACAAATGTCAGAATTTGATTGTATTGTCCATGTACAATTTGGTAGGCAATTATGTAATAGCATACTTGCATTAAAGTACATATACAGTCCATTTCTAGAGATTTCGAATAACCAGAGAATATTTATCAGAATTTTTTTTAAAAATATATTATATCCATGTAATATTTACCTGCATTCGATTGATTTCTCTTTAAATATTCTTGCAACTTGTGAGATCTCCTTATCTTCAAAACTACTATTAATTTCTTGAATAAAATTTATAATTTGAGTAGTTGAACAGTCAATTGCCTCATCTTCCTTATCACTAGCAGAATGAAATTCTAACAGAGTGTTCCATTTTGTAGGATTTTTCTGTTTATATAAAAGTCCACGAAATATTCCAATAAAGTTTTGAATTGATGACGAATATTTTATGGCATTAGTAGCAAAGTGTTTACATTCTTGTTCAGCATGAATAGTGTCCTATTATATATTTTAGAAGTTTTTTAATTAAAAAATGTTATACATAAGAAATTATATTCTCAGTTATAATACCATTTGACACTCAAGTCCACATACAGGAAAATTGCATGATGAACATTTGTTGTAATCATTTTCTGTCAATTCACGACAGCAAGCAATACACAATGTCTCATTAGATTTATTACTATTGTCATTAACTCCAAGAAATAAGGGACATTCTCTAAAAATGATTTCACCTTGTTTAATATCTCTTGTGGATACTAAAACAAATCTATTCAAGTCATCATGTTTTTCTATCTTGGCAGGAAAACAATCAATTTGATGATTTTTAAAATCTTGTTTGCGATGAGCTTTAGTACAATAGCGAACTTTATTACAAGATGGACAAGCATTTATACAACCTATTCCACAAACTGCACACGGTTGAAGTAATTGAATCATTCCACTACTCATTTTTAATTAAATTTTTTTAGTATACAAAATAAATGATACACACACACGTGCAACTGCTGACTTTTCAAGTCAAGTGACAAAATGAGACTACTACTATACTCTAAAGAAGATGTTACACAAGTTTTTAGTAAACAGCTAAAAATAGCTGTGTATCCTTTAGCTTGAGATGAAA
>VCNE01001798.1:0-22223 GCA_009869805.1 Oncopodura yosiiana
AGTAAGAAAAGGACATGGACTTTTAAGATCAAGTCGTATAATCAAAGAAGAAAAACCGAATATGATGACAGCCAATTTGAAAAGAATTTTATATATGTATCTTATCGTAAGACTTTTTTTACTATTGGCTACACCGTGTAGGCTACACCAAACAACAGTAACACAGCTGCTAATTCAAAACTATATCAAATACAAGATTGAAGACACACCTTGAACTTCTTAAGATTACTTTTTCAAATAATCATCTTCTTCTGTTTTTACGACAATGAATAAAAAATATATTTATTTTATACTTGGCTATGAATTCTCTTTAGAGAAGAGTGTGAGTTTTATTGTCGCAAGGGTTAAAGTGTTTGTAGTTGAGGCGTAATGAAGAAAACTACTTAAGACAATCGATGGGCGTTAATATGTATATATGAAATTTTCAATCATTATTTTAACAGTTACGTATCCGGAATAAAAGAGAGGAAGGCCAGTGGTCAGAATGGTCCAGTTGGAGTCAATGTTCAAGAGTTTGCGGCGGTGGAATAAGATCACAAACACGAATATGCCAAATTCGGTAAGTAATTATTTTTTTTCATTTTCATGCAATTTGATTCTCATTTTCATACCGGATTTCATCTATCATTCTTGCGCTGGAAATATTTTTAATGAGATTAAATAACGTAGAGAGCAAATAAGCATTACAGAAAACAAATTGTGTAGAAATAAAAAAAACTTGTTATCAAACTCATCACAGTTCTTTTTTCCTCGTACACAACAAATTCATTCAAACGTTAGTTTATATATAATGGAACATCAAATATGAATAAAGTGTGTAAAGTGCGTAACGCATTGCATTCCAAAGGCATAAAAAATAAAAACACTGTAGAGCTAAAAGTTGATGCACTTTTTTGTTATATAAGTAGTTTGAGTGTATTCCTCTCGCCAATTACATGTTGATATAAATTTCGTGACTGGAGTTAATTCAAATAGCATATTTTAAATTTTCATAAGTAGCAGTCTACCTTTTTAAATTATTTATATGCAGCAGTATAAGTAATATGTAAACACTGAAAACTTTTTCTTGCTACTGTCAAGAGCTGAGGTAAACTGAGAAACTCCAGAAAACTCTTTTGACGACTTGGGATCATAAAATTAGAACAAAATTCTTTTGATTTCCGTTTCATGCTGTGTCGCTCTTCTATTTTGTGCAAAGGCCTTAATGAAATTTATTAGTACTAAAACGAGTTGTGATAACTATTTTTATCAATGTACATGTTTATGAGTCATTTACTATACTTTAGTGAAGACGACCATTTATATTTTATTGAGTTTACATCTAACTAACTTAATAAAATAATATGTATGACAGGAAAATTAGTGCATGCTGAGTTAGTGGACTTGCATTTTACTATATAACTAAACTCACTTGAACTTCAGTTACTAAACTTGTAGTGGGCAATAACAATTATTATGACTCTTAATAAATACAACTTTTGCTCTCTCTCAAGACTTTGTTTCAACTTCAGGTATAATAGAAGAATGGACTGTATTAGTAATATTAGTGTTTGACTACTTGTTTGTTATTAATGTTACGATTATGATTACGAGACTATTAGGGATAGAATGAATCATAGAATTTTATTATTTTCTCAGATATGGATCAAGTTCGGCTCTTTCACAAAAGTTCTAACGAGTTCCTGCTCAACTTGCTTCTGTGTTATTTTCATGTCAAATTAGTAAAGGTATATAGTCGAGTAGCCCTCATCGAAATAAAGTATTTTATTACTTACTGCAATAGCTTTTAAATATGTTCGTTAGCTTTATACGCGTGCTAAGGTGAGCTCAAGTAGGATTTCAACTCTCTTGACTAAAGTATTTGTTTAATTAGAATATTTCTCACCACAGAAAAATATTTCGTCACAACGCAAGAAATTATTCTCGCTTATATGTACAAAAGCTATCGTTTTAAAAGCAAAAAACATACTTTCTACATTTTGGTTTACTTTCACTTTGATAAAACAACAATTCTAACGCAAAACTATTTGTGGTTAGCCTGGCTCAAGTTTCCTTTTAGTGCGTTACATGATAAGAGAATTGCCTAGTAGTCGCAAATGGGAGTAAAATTCTAGCATTTTATTTGCATCCGTTGATATTTTTGATTAAAGTCATTACACTTTTATACCAAATAAAAAAAACTAGACTACTCTTATATAACTTTAACGTGCTCTTAATTAGAGCTGTGTGCTAGTACACACACTCTTGTTTTTAAGAATTCAAGGAAATAAATTAGGACTTAAACAACCGTCACGAGACTTGCTTCCTTCTATAATTTATTGCTTATGACTTTAGTGCGAGTGAGAGAAACAGTTGAATTTGAATCAGATTTTTGCCAACATGTATACACACTCACTCATAAACTCAATTCGAAAATGAAATTCAACACAACTTTTAGAAAAGAGCTTCAGTTACAATAAGTTTGAAGAGAATTGAAATAATAGACAATGTGTGGTCTTTTTCTTTACGTGTTTTGATCAGAACCAGAAGTCGTTGAGTGTTTGAATAATTTGTCTGTAAAGAGAATTGCATTCAATCCAGTGCAAATTGCATTGTTGGTGGGCAAGTTTTGACCTCATACCTGCTGTTTCTGCTCATGTCTCTCTGACACTTTTTGAGAGCACTGAACACCCATTGTTTATGTATTTATGCATAGTAGACTTCTTATTTGCTGTCGCCTTAAGAAATATATTCTCTTGTTTATACGCATTATAAGATATTTTATCCCGTATCATTAAATCAGAGTTTTCAAGTGTTATGTATATTCTATATAATTCTTACCTTTGACTCTTATAGCAGAATAGATAAAATACTAGTCGCATTATCAATCTTTTTCTCACTAGTACTACCTTCATCATTAACCTATTCATACTGTTGTTTTTTTACTATAGACGAGTCACTCGATCAAAATCCAAAGAAATTATAGAAGACAAATCCTGGAAAAATGTTTCTGCAAGATTATGCGAAGGGCATTCAGCTCGACATCATCTCTGCAATAACACACGTAAGACTTTTCTTATACTATTATATTTCTTCTCATAAAAAATGATGGTAGGTGTTAATTTACATATAAGAACAAGTAATGCACAGGAGAGCTAAGAAGAAGAGTAAACTCGAATGGAATGAGTCTAATTTGCAATATCTTCAATATGACAAGGTAAATTTGCCACAAGAGATTTATGAGCTCTCTCCAGTAATACTAGAGAGGTGAAATGAACCAAGTGAAGCAAAACGAGTATATAGAAGAAGAAGATGCTGCAAGATGAGATTCTTTCTCTCTCTCTCTTGTCTTTGTAACTTATTTATTAATGTGCTTACTCTGCCAAGCAGCTAGAAGGTTATTAAAAATGTGTTCCAAACTCTCTCGATAACCAATCGAAGGCACATACAAGATAATAGATTACCTCGATATTATGCACGAGAAGATAATGTAACAATGAACCGTGGAGTGAATGAATAAATCCTCTACGCTCAACTTTTGAAACTGGTTATAGCATTGATTATGTTACATCACTGCTGACATTGTTATATGACTGGAGCTTTTCCTTCCTCTTTGCTTTTACGCATTACTTACACTTATTGAGTCTCAAAAGATCGATTTCAGTACTCCAGAGTTATTATGTTATAAAACTAGTGCAAAAATCCTGCACAAATGTTTTATAGCAAGAGGAAGTTGATCTCTTCCACATTGAGTACAATGATAGATTTTATTGGGAAGTCATCAGCTAGCCATGAGAATACATAAACTAAAGTTCTAATGTTTGGGAATTGAATCAGCAGATCAGATCATCAAATTTCATATTTATATTCTATAGAGATGATGAACGACTTGTAAAGTTTCACCCTAGCTTTCTTGACTATAGGAAATTTATGTATTGTAATTCGTGCTAATGTGTGTCAGGCAGGAGGAGGAAGATTATATTTAGTATACACGTGTAGTATCTATAGTTAATATTATGATTCAAAGTATACAGTAGCCTTTTTTGATATACTCATTTCACAAAGTTTTATTAATATTTCTAGCATCGTTAGCATAAATACTAATCTGGTAATAATAATCTGTGTCGGCTCAAGCAACTATAATCAAGAATAGATGGTAGTGTGTTAAAGAGTACAAGTCATTAGCACTTTGTTAGTGTTGTTTCTAAGCTTCTGATTACAAAGATGGATTGAGGATATACCTAAATGCATTGTGTAACCCTAAGGGCTCTACAAGATGTTTTCCAAATAAAATATTACACGAGTTTAGTTTCTTCTTCTCAGCCTACCTGGAGGAAAAATACATTGTCCACATATTATGAATCAGTAGTTTAAATCTAAATTGGAATTTTTGTATATTACAGGAATGCCCGAAAGGTAGTATCGACTTTCGAGAGAGTCAATGTAAAGCATTTGATAATAGAAAATGGATGGGGTAAAAAGAGATTTAATTGTATATCTCCTCCTTGTGACACGTAATCTATTTTGGTCTTAATAATTTATAGGAAAATATATCAATGGGAAAGTTTCATTGATGGTAAGTTCATCATCATCTTATTCTCTTCATTTTGTGGCATTTACTTTTCTTCTCAATATTTCCTAAAGCAAGTTTTTCTTATCCAAAGTACAGTAATAATCCCAAACTTTTTTTCTTGTAATATACTGTGTGTATTAAGTCATGCTCTGTTTCTTTTACCAAACTACTAGATACTAGTCATATATAAATATACCAGACACAGTTATTGTCGTCTCTTATGATTTCTTTTTCTCATCCCACTCTCTTGATCCTTTTCGTTTAAGCTTCTGCTAAGACCTAACTCGATTTTCTTATATTATTACGTCTTGTACTAAGCTTTCTCTTAGTTTCATAAGAAAATAGAAAACCATGAAAATTGCTTCTAAATGTCACCTTTCTCTGGGAAACTCTTACTGGTGACATTTGAATTTGTCACGAGTTCGACATTGACACTCAATGCACATTATATGTTGTACAAGTTTGAGTGAATAGTGAAAAGAAAATTGACATTCTAAAACATTCGTAACAAAAGCTTTTATAAAGACGTGCATATACATATGTAGCACTATGTAGTAATATATAAAAGCTTTTTGATTGCCAACTTGACATCTGCATTTACTATATTTACAAATCTATCAGTAGTCAGTTTAGTCACTGCTGGAAATCTCTCTCAAGTACTAAAAAGTAGCTACTTCTTAACAACACATCGTAAATTATCATTATGATGATCTTGTGTAAAATTATGATGTTATCTCTGAACAGCAATTGCAGTCTTAACTTGTATAACTCATTACACTCATAACTTTTATTCATCCATCTCATCTCAATATAAAACTGCCGGAAGCTAATGCTTACTGATTGAGTTCCAGTCCCATACATTTTAAAAATCCTATAAAAATCAAACCATGTTTAGCAGTTTAATGATTACAACAAATTGAGTATAAAGTAAAGAAATAAGGAAGACATTACATCATAAGGAAAGATGAACATGTAACTCGTGAAATTTATGAGCATTTCCTCATCTTTAAAAACAAATTGAAAACTTAAGTTCATGTTCAATTTTAATGGGCCAATTTTAAAATCCAGTTTTTTTTGTTTTTTGCACAGTATACAAAGTTTTCTTATAATGTCAGTCAGTAGGTTTCTTTCAGCTTCATGGTGGTTTTTTTAGTCATGGGAAAATAGTTTTATTACTGTCACCTGTCATTAAGCTTAGCGTGTCTCCTTACCTCTTTCTTATTTCGTTTTGTTTACATGCTTGATTACTGTCGTGTCTCGAAACGTGCTTGAGATGCCTTTTACTTTTTGCTGTTGAGGTGTACAGTTTTGAATAATGTCTTGACATGAAAATGTCTCTTTTTCTTTTAGAACGGACTCCTTGTTCTCTACTGTAAGTCAAAAAAACATTTTAAAATAACATTTACAATTTTTAGATTAAATTTGGTTTAAATCTCAGCTGCCGAGCAAAAGGCTTTCGATTTCTAGCAACCCTAAATAAAAGTGTTATTGATGGAACAGTATGTAAAATCCAACTCATTCGATACGCACGTTTGCATCTATGGCTCTTGTACTGTAAGTTAATACACTTTTTTAATTTTTTTCCTTCAAATTTTAACAAGGACTCAAATTACTACATTGATCAGTTGCTTGTTACAAGTCGTTAAATGTTCATACATGACCATGCCCTATGGACTTTTCAGTTATCGTGTCAGCTCATCAGTTCATCACTTACTCATCACGTTTTTCCTCCATTAACTCTTCTTTGCATTTTATTGCTAAATTACTCTAAGCAGCTAAAATCATGCATTCAAAAAAAATTTTAAATTGTCTTAAGTTCCTATTTAATATTCAGCACACGACATGCATTTTTATTTATATTAGTCGTCATTACAATTAAACTCGGTGAAATCTTTCATCATCAGCTCTACTGGCAATAATAAACCAATGTGAATATATTTTCTTTTGCTCACAAAAAATATGTTGATATGTAGTTCTTTCCAGCAACATATATTCTGCAAACTCATCTAATGACGGTAATGACTCAATGAAAAGGAAAATACGTGTGTGGCTCTTTCACTCTTACATGTCTTTAGTGCCTAAGTCTCTTTTTTGGTTCTCTGGTCAAATGAGATTGTGAAGGATTTTGAGAATTGAGATTGACATCCATGAAATACCCGCTGGTAGACTACAATAAATCTATAGGGATTACTTGATGCTACATATATCGGCTCACAAAACTGACACGTGCGGATTGAGATATAAAACGTGATGTCTTATTCTTAACTTTTTCTTCTCTCAAGTGTTTGAGAGAAGTGAGGATTATATTATGTCGTCGTTGTCTTTTCCAATGACATATTCTAAGCCAATATTTCACAAAGTGGTTTGATTCTGTCGTCTGATACAATAATAGTGATAGTGATGATAGGCTGAGAGAATGTCATTTGTTTCAAGCTTTATCTGCTCATACCTTTCTTCGTCAATCTAACAAGACTTCAATCAAAGGTCACGTATAGAGAATGAAAGTGTGAGCAAATGGCTTCTAGAAATCTTGACTATTTTATAGATAGTTATAAAGAGCTAAATTGTAGTTCAAAAATCCATGTAAATATATAATGATGGGTTGTACGCCACATAGATAGAGATAACTATATAATATTACAGCTTAGGGAGAGAGTAGAGAGAGACTCTTTTTTTCAACACATAACAATTTAAAACTACTAAGCCATAAAGTTGTTACAAACATCTCAATTAGATAAAAATGCATCAGACAATTACTTATATGAACCTCGTACATTTTTTGCTCTTTAAATATGCAATAATAAACACACACTCCTAATATTTATAGTAGTTGTTGCATTATTTAAACATCATCCTAAAAATATAGATAATAAACACAATTCACTTGTAATATTATTTACTTTCGTATATACTACTCTCTTGAGACGTGTAATTTCCGCAATACATTACTTATTATGTAAGATATGAATATATACAAAATTTAGTTGAGTACAATAAGTGAAGTTGAAGTCAAGTTTTTGCTCCCTAATAAGGAAAGGTGATAATACACTTGAAAGTTAAGAAGAAGTGAATTTGAATTGTTGGCTAAAAAAGAAGTTATAGCTTTTATGAAACGCGTTCTTTACTAAGTGTATATATAATAACACTGTGTAGATAATATAATTAGCTTGTTAAAGAACTTTGAGATGACGTTGCAACTTAACTACAGCATATTGTGTATGCGTATATAATGTAATATAATGCAAGACTTTTAAGTTGCATTGCTGATGCAGAAAAGTGATAAAGAGCTTACAAATGAGGGCATAGAAAAAATATTTACGGACGTTAACAAGAAGAAAGGGCAAGAGCAACAACAACAATGTTTATATGAATGTTTACAATGTATTCGATTGCAGTTGAAGGATTTATTATTGTTGAAGAAGGAAGGTAGAGAGAAAGGAGAAGAAAATTAATACACATTAGGGGCAATGCGATACACAAATTATTTGATTTGCAGAAATTGTGCTGAAATGGAACTTCCGTTGGTGATAGCATGATGAAAATCGTGTCATTGGCCAAAGTAAATTAAATTGAGTACAACTGTACTATGGTGTAACAACAGAAGCATTATACATTTTTACAACTGTTACATGTCAAATACGACTGTTTGTTAATTAGAGTTAGCGGTGTACATTTCATATAGTCGTGAGTATTGTTTTGTCGGCATTTCCATAAAATATAAATTGACCCTCTCATTTGTTTTTGTGTAATCATCATGAGGAGAGTAGACATATTGAAAAGAATTTTATGGTCAACATTATTCAAAATCGGCTTGTTTAACCAATTTTCATGGGTATTGAACCAAGAAGCAAAAAGGATTTCCTTCTCACTCACATATAATTGAGAATATATATTTTAGTAGTGACATTTTTAGTGAGCTTTACTCTGTAACAAAAAAAATACTCAGTAGGCTGCTTTTTATTCTTTCACATCCAGTGCCACCTTCTGAAACAACGTTCCATAGTTTTTTACTGAGTCTTGCCAGTAAAAAAATGAGCTTGGAACCAGAGTCACGTCTTCTCTTGCTAGATAACACTCAAGCTGCTTATGAGATGACTCGTTCTTTACTCTTTACTACTTTCGCTTTCATTATATAAAGAGAAGAGAAGAGATAGAGAAGTAGAAGATTACAGGGGCATCGTGAAATTAAAAAAATTTAGTGATTTTTTTTATTTCTCCAAATGATACTTTGAGAGTTCATTTTATTAGGTTTCAGTTGCAAATTAAGTGGACAATCATATTTAGTTTCTACTGTTCTGTATATGAGAGACATAATAAAAATCAATTACTCTGTGGGCGACGACACTTGTTATTACTTACAAGAGTTTCTGAATTTATGTAAGGAAGTTCTTTAACATTTAAAACAACTCTGTATGCATACTGATTAAAAAGAGTGATTCACTCAATTTGTTCAAATGGAACTTCCGTTGGTGATAGCATGATGAAAATCGTGTCATTGGCCAAAGTAAATTAAATTGAGTACAACTGTACTATGGTGTAACAACAGAAGCATTATACATTTTTACAACTGTTATTTCTGAATTTATGTAAGGAAGTTCTTTAACATTTAAAACAACTCTGTATGCATACTGATTAAAAAGAGTGATTCACTCAATTTGTTCATTTCAATGGAAGCTCACGCACACACTTGCAACTCTAATATTATTTTGTCATGTACTCCCTGTCTCTCTCTCTATTTTTTCTACCTAGAACTTGAGAAGAACAATTAACATTATAAAAATACTTCATCAATAGTATAAACTTTGCATTATGCAATACTACAGCATATTATACTTTGTATAAGTTGAGTTTAATGTCTTTCAATTTTCAATCTGATTACATTGCATAAGACTGTAGTTCAACTATTCTGAATTGCTAAATGAATTAATTAGTAATAAAATAATCAAATATATACAGAAATGCATTCTCTGCATCTCTTTACGCTTCCTTATTTGTATTACGTTATGTAACCAAATTGTGACAATGCTAATTGGAAAATGTCATTTTATAAGGATATATATATTGAAGCTCAGAAAAGAAACATCTGGACATTTTGAATGTTGCTTTGGAATGCAAGATGTGAACTTTTGATTACATGATGAGTAAGAAGTCAATCCAAATCGGGCGAGTGATTTGATTACTAAAAGCCACGTCAATTTCTTATATAAGAAAACCTCTCTCAACTTTCTATATCTACTGTAGTTTGTGATAATTGTCACATTTTATCTTCAAGTAAAGTCGCTCAGTAAGTATTGTAAAGATACATAATTAATGAGATGAGAGAGAAAGATCTCATTTTTAGTTCTCTCATTGTCTGGGAAAAAACAAGGTCATTATAAAAGGTGGTCAGTGTATCTTTTTCAGATCATTAAGACACTTGAGATGAAATGGACTTTAAGTAGCTTCATATTAACTTGTATAAACTCATCAAGATCTGATATCTAGATAGTTTTAATTCTTGCTAAGTAGTACTATTATTGGGTCTACACTTACTTTAATAGTCAGATTGCATAAAACTGGAAGCTGTAGACCAACACTTAATTATTTTATATAAATCGTTACTTATGTGGGTATTGAAATAATAAGATGAGATGAAGTTCTCTTAAAGGCAAAATTAATGTGATGAGTGATGAAAGATGGTTTATGCTAACTAGCAATATATAGTAAAGTGTAGGATGGCAAAGCCATTAACTTTACACTAAAACAACCCACGAAAAAGGAAATAAGCATCACATAATATTACCTTATAAACTCATAATTTGACTTGTGTGGATGAAACTGACAAATGAATCTCTTTCGACAGGTTGAGTTTTCTATAAATTAAGGCAAGGAGAAGAGTCACCACGACTGGAAATTGGTTTTGACTTTTTGACATGTTCTTTTTACACTGTGTAAATTCATTGGCGACAAAACTACTATCTCTACTACTGAACTAGTAAAACTTATTCCCACTGCCTTATTCGACCTTCTCATTTATTCACCTTGTGTTAGTTGTGTACATTGATTCAATGTGACTTTGGCTAATGTCTTTACATGAGCTTCACCAGCTTTTCTCTGTAAGAATTTGTAACCGTGTCTCCTGGTTGGTGTAAGAATTTTTCAAGATTTTTTTATACAAGTCTCGAGACTCTCTCTTCTCTACCGTCTTTCCTTTACATAATGCTTGTGCATAACATGTGTGCATAATGCCAAAATAAATATTCCTAAAGATAAATGCAGTTCAACAGTTCAACATGCATTTTTGTTTTTCTAATGCAATATGAATCGTTACAAAAATTCCGATCTTATATAAGTTTCTTCTTCTTGGTTCTCATACTTAAGTTAACACGTTACGTGATTTCATTCACTCACTTCTAATTATCTCTTTTGCTTAAGTGGTTTGCCGTCTAATGAAAGAGAGAGTGGTTGATAGCAAAGACAATGACACAACTCATTTACTTGTCGTGACTTAATTACTGATATGAATAGCAACATGAGAAGAAAATGAGAAGAGAAAGACAGTCTCAATAAAACCAAGTGACCAACTGACACTCTATACACATTTATACTAATAACTTGACAGAGTGAAACTAATGACTAAAGAGAAGGACATATATTAACATATTGCATAAGTATATATTGATTACAAAAAACTCAAAGCCGTTTCAAATTCTAAAAATGTTATCACTCTTACATGCTGCACGTTTGTGTCGCGTCTTATTCTCATGACTCTTGACTCTTCGTTTGTTCAACCACTTGTCATCTTGTAATAGCTTGACTTTTATATTGGTTTATATATATGTAGTAGAAGTTGCATAGTTAGAAGAGAAAGAAAAAACAACTGCAATTGGTAGCATAATAACTTATGTAGCTTGTCTTTGAAAGTGAAGATAAAGTTGAAACGAAATAAGGTAAAGAGAATTTATGAGGTAATTCAGAAAATGTCAATTAGTCAGATAAAATCCAGATTGTTCCTAGTTGTCTTGTTGGCATAAAAGTGTCATTGTGGTTGTTGTTGTATACTTTAGTAAAAAAAGTAATAGTAAGGCAGAGTTTTTTTGACCTGTGATTCTTCTTTCACTGTCTCTCTACGTTTTTCAAAAGAGATAAAGTATTATATAAGAAGGTTTAAGAATCAGAGATAGCACAATAGCTTAGATTACTTTACGTCTTAAAAAGCTGGAGGATTTTGCAGAGCAAGTTGACATTTTGACAAAAAATGCCACACATGTAGGTTTTATGTTAGCAAAGCTGAAATTGTGATAGAGTAACTAAAAAATTTGAAGATTTGTAATTCTTATGTCTATACTACTCTTTTATAAAAACTCAAAATTTCAAAATAGAAAATTAGCTTTTGTTATTATTCATTACCGAAAAAAACCTGTTAATTTTTCACACACGTGTTGTTGCATTTTTAGCATCTCTTGATCAAATATTTTTATTAAACATCCGACGGAATCTGATATTTGAATATTCTACATTGACTGCAAGTTTAAAAATATTAAAACGTGACTTTAGCTATAAAGTGCATTACTAATAAGAATAATGCAATGCAATTTTATTATTATAAAACTAATTTTTATGGGTTTTTTGAATCACTAGCTAGCTTAGCTACATATAATGACGATGATTGATGTGTACAAATCATAATATCATCACATTCTCGATGATGTGTAATAATACACTTCTTTTACATTTTTACACACGAATAGCAAAAACTGCAACTAATTTTTTTCTACTTGGTCTCAAATCTCAATCACTCAAAGTTAACTCTTTTTCTCCTATATGTAAATTACCTTGTAGTACTAAACATCAGAGAGTTCATATGCATACGAAAGACTCAAGATCACATATCTCAAAAGCATGTTGTTGGACCGATATTATACAACATAGCGTCATCATCATCATCTCATAGCAAGTTTCACAGAGTCTCACTTTTGTCTTGGTGTTTGCTAGTGTGTATTTAGATTGTGTGGTAAAGCATATTATATAAAGAGACTCTCTTACTTATGCAATGTTGTTAGTTCTTCCAAGACATTTGGCATGCATGAATGTATAGTAGAATATATTTTGTTCATTCTGTTACTCAAGAAAGTCTCAAATCTAAAAAAGTTTGCAGTGGCTTGTTTCTTCTCACTTCACTGGAGAAAATTGAAAACTGCTGTGATTTTGTGATTTCTCGAGTGAGTTGTATAAAAAAAGAAATTAGCTGATTGAACATTGAAAGTTGTAAAGTTCGAAAAGAAAGAGCAAAAAAAATTTAGTGTGATCAATCACTATTGCTAAAAAAACGTAGCTAAAAAGAAGAATCAGCATGTGGGATCTATTTCGTTGACTTTGAGTGACTCCTAGTAAATTGAGTGCACATGCCAATAATACAAAATTAAATATTTTCATCTGACGATGTCTAAATAGCATTTTAGTAAGTGTGCAAGAAAAAGTGTAGAGATTTATCTCTTGGACATCTTAATAAAGTTGAGAACATTACAATATATATTTGCCAAAGAGTTTGTATTGTTGGGTGATTGAGTGTTCTATACTAGAGAAAGTTATTTAATCTGTTTGATCTGAAATTATTGAAACTATTCTTCTTCTTTCTTGTTGGTGCTGGACATTTTCAAATTACGATTCTTATATTAAGCTATAAATAAAACTACAAGTGCCAACCACCCAGAATTTATTCACATTCCTCTCTGCCACTCATGACATATGAATGAAAACACAATGGAAAGAAGTTTGCTAAAGAAAAATTCTTCAATACATTATTTCTGCTCTATTGTAATTGTACTACTTCTATTGGCTCTAGATGTAAGTTTTTTTTTTAAATTTTGCATTTGAATTTTTCATTTTGTAAATGTACAAGTTTTTTTTTGCCACGTCTAAGAGAAAGGAGAGACAAGAATCTTATATTTTTGCAAATGGACAAAGTTTGAGCAAAAAAGGGCACGAGTCAAGTCATAAAAATCGAGGGCAGTAGAAAAGATCTTTTAATACACAAAGTTTATATCAAGAGTGCGAGTTGGACACAGAAGTATTAGTGTATCTCTCATGTCATGTTGTCAGTGAAGCGATTATAATATTATCTTTAAAGTACTTTTCTTTACCAAGCTTGTTGAAAAGAATATAAAACTTTGTGTTGTATGCATATATATGCATCATAAGGAGATAAGATATCCGACTTCCTACATAATATTTTTTCAAAGTGGCAAAAAATTCTTTTCTCACTCTCGCTTTCTTATACACAGACTTGATGTGTGTGTATAAAATTTTATTGAATTTTGCAAAACCGGTTGACAGTTTTATTGAATGGTTTAGTTTTGCCTAAGTGAAATGAAAGATATAGACGAAAAGATTTTCTGCCTTCGGACTTTACTGCTGTATATACAAATGCTTGTGAGAGTGTTTATCTCTTTCACTGTAAAAAACATTATTCGCATCTAAACCTTTTTTCTCCATGTTCTCTATATGTTTAAGAGTCCAAAACTTATTTGCTAGATAAAATGGATAAAAAAAAGAAGAAAAAAGGTTTTGGCAATTTCCTTATGAGAGTAACAGAGAGTGAAATTTTTTAATGCAATGATGCGTACATATACATAAGACACAGACATGATGTAATGTAAGACTCTTCAATTTTGCACTTTATCTCAGCAGTTATAGCTAACCAGTGCCAGAGTTTTTGTTTTTGCTCACTTGCTTTTAATGCTGTTAAGTAATAGAGGTCTTCTCTTTGCAGTTCATCAAGCTTTTATTCTCTCCCTTTGCTCTCTCTCTCCTACACGAAAAACTTTTTGACAGAAAAGATCATTCGCACTGATAAAATTATACTACGCCCGTTCAATTTGCATTTTAGGATTTTTTCTCTGAAAACAACAACTTTGTTCGGCTCTGTACCCACTAGTCTTTATGACAGAGCGACATAAAAAAGGGAACAAGCAAATTAAAGAGTAATCTGTTTTTATGTATCTCTAGACTTTGAACATGACATGAACATATCAACGCAAAAATAATAATAGTAAAATAAAGAAGAGTAATAAGTTTTGTGCGGCATGACTCGCATGACAGTAAAATTGCAATGAAGATAATGGATTTTAGCAAAGAGTTAAACCATAGGGCATATATATATAATGTATAGTAGGTTGACACATCTTAATTCTTTTGCCAAGTAGGTTGGATATAATACTACAATAATAAATCTATTACGTTATTTGTTTCTGAAGTGTTGTTGAATTGGAATGCTCAAAATTCCAAATGCCATTATCTGTTTATAAGAGATCAAATCTTTTAGCCGAAAAGAGCTTTTCCATAAAATGGAATTTTGTCCAATGTTTCATCGACTGTCTAATAAGGCGTTTATCAGTTTTCCATCTTTTTTCTTTGCATTATACGATCAGAAAATTGCTATCATCGGCACAACACTTATAAGAGAATTTTGTTGTAAAGAGAAGTTGAAAAAATACAAGAGAGAACAAATTCAACACAAAACACTTGTCCTGTTGAAAAAATGCTTTGCATGTTTGTTAATACTCTTGTATAGCTGCTGTACTCTATTTATAAATCTTTATATAGCAGACTATGATGATGAGATTCTTTGAGAGTAAAACATACGACCTGTCCCAAAAAATCTCAGCTTAAAACGTCACGTTTCTTATTCCCTTTATAAAATTCTTATTCCCAACACTCTTCTGGGAGCAATAAGAAGTAACAAATATGTAAAAGTGTACGAGAAATTTTTCTGAACATTTAGTTTATCTGTACAACTAATACAGATATCGCTCTCACTATATATAAATATAACTTTAGAAAGAGTTAGTTTCAGAAAGAGACTTTGTCACAATATTTTACAACTAATGCAAATCACAAGCTCACTTCATTCATCACAGCTCATGTAAACAAGTCGTTTCATATGTTGACAACTCATTTCACTTCTGAAATATTAGCTACTCCTGTCACATTGCATTTGTACTTGTTGTATATCATAACTCTTTAAGATTACACACTTTCATCATATTATAATATTCATGTGCATATGTGTGTGATCAACATTATATGTACAACCATATCATATTTCACAACATAAAAATCATCATCTCATCATATAATAAGATAACATTTATAAAAATTATTATGTTGTTTTCTTATACTGGTAAACTAACAAAAATATTAATAGTGTCTCACTCAGATAGCCTTTGGCAATTTTCAAACTGCAAGTCTACTGGTATTGTAATCAGGTTATTAATAATTCTGTACACAGTCGTGATTTTAATTAGCAATAGTACTAAAACAAAGTTTAAGATTATAGATGCATTCCAATGTTAGCAAATCGTGACTTGGATTTTTGATTGACTATTAATATTACGATATATACAGGTATATTGTCTCGAAATTAAAACTAGATAAATATTGTAAATTAAATATTTGTGCAATGACACTATAAATCATTTTGTGTTGATGAACTATGATTAATGACTTTTTTGAGTCATGTCATTGACATATGAAAGTCAATGGTATATATAATATTTGTACAAGATGGTTTTAAAATGAGTTATTGAAACTAAAAGTTGTCATTGTGTTAAGAAGGACAAAAAATGCAAATAGAATTAATTCATTAGTGTACGACATTACGTTTCTAATTAGTAAAACAAGCACATCTCAAGATTAAAGTGTGTTTGGGAAGAGCACATGTAACAAACATCCTTTGACATTTGACAAGCTGTTTATATTATTTGAGTCTCAATGTCTCAATGTTTTCTTTGCTGATGTTTAACTCTTTTTTGGTGGTCACTAGACTAATGAACTAATGAGATATTGAGAGATCTTATCCTCACAAAATATATTGCTACCTGATTAAATTCCTTTAGCCCATTATGCATTTTCTAACTTGCTATTTGTATGCAAAACATGTAGTAGAAGGTTTTCTCATTAAAACTCCGCAAACATTTTGCAGGCACACGTTTCTCTCTCTTCAAGTGCAAATGAAGTTCTTAGTCAAAGTCTCGGATTGATGTCAGCAAGTTTGAAGGTTCGTTGCCTATTTTGAGTATGAGTTCACTGTCATTACAAATCTACAGTAAAAGGCATAACTTATGTTGCTACATTTGCACTTGTACCTCAGTGAACTGAACTTTGTATTATTTGCTATATAGTATCGTCGTCATCATCATATATGAGAGTACTATACACAAGCCAGAGTTGAGGAATGAATAATATAACTTGGTCTTCTTGTGTGGCTATTCTTACACATAGATTTATCTTTGCGTGATTATACACAACAGAACAGCACATATTTTCTATCATATGTCTGTTTTGCTCTTCTAGAAAGAAAACTTATTATTGTCTGTGCAATAAAGAGTTCATTGTATAACTCATAATGCACAATAAATTCATAAAGTAGCCTGCCAGCCAATAGACTTTATGACTTTTAGGTATACAATACTCACTTACAGATATACAGAGAATTATGTTAGGCAGAGTAGTAATTGATTACACAAGAAAATTAAGTGCCAGGACGAGTATATTTCATTGCAAATTTAAGTAAAGTCTCTCTAAGAATGAATCATGAGTCAAGAAAACAACGACCTGGGTTAATATACTCACTAACAAAGTAGGTTGTGTTTCTCTACTCTTTTTTCTCTCGTTTCTCTCAAAACTTGAGGAAGACGAGACAGACAATTTTATTAGAGTCAAGTGTGAAAAGAAAAACTATTATTACTCGTCTTAAGGAAATGGTGATATGAGTGTAGTAATATAACTTTGTTCAATGGAAGGTTTTTAATGTTTCCATTTATGAGTCTTGATATATTTGTACAAGACACTGCGTAACAGCTTTAGAATTGTGGTGACTCTCTTTCTACTCAACTCGACGTATCAAACTAAAAGAATTTCTTCTTTTTCTGCCTCAACAACAACATGACAATATCTATTTTGCTCAAGAAGTCAAATGCGGAAAGCATTTATAAATTGCAGTAAATACATGAGATGGGACTAAAGCCAAATGCACTACTTAAAGAGAGAGAGAAATAAACGACTGAATGTTGAGAATGAAAGAGAGGAACAAATCTCATTTAAACTGATTATGTAAACATTTGAATGCATGTGTAGTAGTAATGCAACATGTTTTGTAGTAAGATAAGAAATAAAAGTATAATAAATACACTACTTGACTTGGCAGCAGGGAGTGAACAGAAAGTGTAATAAACTTTTTAAAACGAGCATTGATGAGACAGAGTTGAGTACTAGCTATAGGTGATGACCTGATGACAACAACATGACATACTTTGATTATTATTTGGTGACAACAAGTTGACTCTCATTTTCTTTTTTCTCTATTACATGTACCAACAACAGCCAATAGGATGTGATGGAATTGCCAATAGCCATAAAAGAAATGATCGCTGTGGTGTGTGTGGAGGCGATAACTCTTCTTGTCGGGTAGTTTCTGGCATTTTTACTCAACCACAGGTAAGAAAAGAAACAAAATTCTTTTACTTTGTAGTAGTAGTATTACATAATATAATAACAAATAAAGAACGGCGAAAAGGCGCACGAGAGAGAATATATTACTGTATTTAGAGAAGACCACCTCAAGACGAAAATGTTTTTTCAACTTTGTGTCCCACTGTCCCATATTATACATTTTGATTATGATCTTTTCGTATATGAACATTCTAGTGACACATTATTGTTGATATTTAATGGGTAAAAAATAAGAAAGATTTTAGGTTGAAAAAAAAACTTTTTTTATGACATTTTTATTTTGATCTTCACCTTTAACTCATTCCTCATAAAACTTCAGTGGTGACTTTTTGTTGTGTAGTGAATATTTTATTACTTCTTTAGAAGAGAGTGAATTGAAAAAAATGTCAATTAGTATTGTGAAATCATCCAAAACTTAAATATCTTTTAAAGGTTCATGTGAGAAGCTCTGATTAAGTCTTCTAGTAGTGCATTGCTTTTACAAAGAGTCACCAAAATGTAAAAAGGAAGGCAAGTTTTATGTTATGAGACGTCTGTAGTTATATAATGGTGTGAAGAGTGTAACAAGTTGAAAGAGAGATTTACATATTTCTCCATGTTATGAGGATTATAGATTTATTAGCTACACACAACACTCCTCGTAGTATACTCCTTTGTACAACTATGAAATATGAGTTCTCTCTTGTTTGTATAATAAGTGTACTCACAATGTGAATAGAGAATATTTTCATATGCATAATATTATATACACACAGCTATAATATAAATGATGAATGATTTTGTTCTTAATGTATACCAACACTTTTCTTTTCTAAAAAATTCTCCTTCTCTCTCGTCTCTATTTACAACAGCTACAAGTTGGCTACAATTTGGTTGCACATATTCCTCGTGGAGCTTGTAACGTCAACATTACTCAAATAAGGAAGTCAACGAATTACTTAGGTTTGTAAACTCTCTTATATTTCTCTTTACTACTAACACACATATTACATAACTACTACTACTACACCTTGTACTAAATGACATATAGTAACTAACTCACATTGAGTCCTGGTGTAGAGAGAAAAGAAGAAAAGAAAAAAATATTTTCAAGATAATATGTAAATGTTGTGTATGAGGGTGTCAGTGTCACATAATGATATTCACGCACAAGAAAAGGAAAATATGAGTAAATAGTTTTAAAGAGTCAAACAGAGGATTTGCACTTTGTTTTGACTCAGAGTTCTGAACTTCCAAAGACAGACTCCCTGTTGAGAAAACCTTGTGTGACTTTTTTGTTACGCTACATTAAAAATTAACAAGTAAACATGACATGGTGCTCTATACTCATTCTTAATTGCTATAATATTTTTATACTCTACTACTTACTATACAGCTCTACGAAAAAATGATGGAAGCTTTATTTTAAATGGAAACTGGGCCATTAGTTTCTCAGGAGAGTATGAAGGTGCAGGAGCAAGATTTTATTATACGAGACAAGGACAAGATTTGAAGTCACTCGAGTCAATAGTTTCAACTGGTCCTTTAGCTGAAGGAATAGATTTAATGGTAAATACAAAAGTCATTTATTTACTCCAGTTCTGCTTTATCTCAAGAGGTGATATAGATATATAGAGCTTTGCGGTGCTAAAGACACGTTCGTAAATCATCATTATATTTTGACTTCTCAGAAGAGATTTGCTTTAATGGGGCAAAGTGAGATGTAATATTTTACTCGTACACATTTTTTATGGATGACTTTACACAGGTGCTCTACCAACAACCTAATCCAGGAATCAAATATGAGTACATGCTTAAATTGAATGAAGGACCACCTGTTTCAATAATTCCGTTATCTTCATCTGCTTCATCATCATCATCAGGAGCAAGAATAATCCCAAGTCATCATCGTTCTTCTTCTAGTGCAGCAGCAGCCACTTCTAGACCTTCTTCTTATATTAATTTACAAATGAATGGTGGTGGTGGTGGAAATTCTCCAAATACAATTTCTAGTTTTCCTCCTGTTGGTTCTAATATGTATGCAGGAGATTCTGCTTCAGCTTATATAGGTAATGGTGGAGCACAGTCATCAAATCATCCACATCTTCATCATCATGGAAGAAGAAGAAGTCATCATCAAACTTTGAATCATGATAAGAAATTCTATTGGAAACTGACTGGATATACAAATTGTAGTGAGCCTTGTGGTGGAGGTGAGAAAAAGAAACATATATAGAATTTATGTAATGTCACTTTATGATACAAGAGATTTCTCATGCCCTTTACTCTTCTGAAAGATTATTTAGTTGGGTGGCCCTAAATTTAAACTGTGTGGTAGGTTAATTTATGACTTGAGAAAATAGTTTATGGGCAAAATAAAAAAAAACGTTTACGATGATATGATATTGTAACTTATACAAAAATTCTACCTGGAAAGAGTGTAAATGATAATATGATATGAATTTTGTATATGTAGGTACACAGCGAGCAATTGTAAGATGTGTAAAAGATTCTAACGGAAGTCCTGTCAGTGACAGAAGATGTGACATAAGTAAAAAAAATTACAAATATATTTTTGACAATAAATTGATTTGGATATATAATTAATTTAAATCTAGATGAGAAGCCAAGAAGTCAAGCTGTTCGATGTAATTTAAAGCCATGCAAAGCTGTGTAAGTTTAATTTTGGATTTTTGTTTTCTTTCAATAAGGCGAAGGTGATAACCACAAGAAGTCATTATAAGCTCATTCTCTTGACTCTGTTTTGTAGAGGAAATGATGTCAGAAGATCACTAAAAATGTGTAGGCACTAAAATCTTTAGTATTTATATAGCTTAGGTCGGTTTTTAGCAAAGAGCATATAAGACGCCGACGACTGATTATAAGCTTTAGGCTTTATGAAATGTTTGCTAAATATTGGCAAGTATATTGTGTAATAATGTATTCTTATATACTCAGTGTTAACTGACGAGATCCATACTTTTTTTATAAAAAAGAGGAAATGGAATTAGTAAAAATTGAGGCAGATATTAATGTAAAAACAACTTGTTCAGTTTTATTTTTGTACAAAGGTCATTAGCCAAATCAACATAGCCTGAAATAGACCAGATTTTATGTGACCCTATTTGTTACAATTTAATATAGCTATATAGCTATTCTCTGGCTCTTGTCTTACTGACACCTAATTTTGTCAACCATATAATCTTCTAAGGTACTAAATGTAATAATACTGCGTGTTTTAGGAGATTTTGCGAGTGCCAAAACCATAAATATCTGTGCGTACTAAAATGATATAGAAAGAGAGAGAGAGAACAAGTTTAAATCATGATTAATTGAGTAGTCTATTGCTCTTTTTAGTGAAAGATTTATTGTAGTGACATGATTCAGATTATTTTATTTAAATACATTTCTCATACACGCACTTGCTAAACTTCAAGATATTAGCATTGTATGTATGACCTTTCAACAAAAAATTTATATGCCAAAATATTAATAAAAAAATCTTTTTTATATATTTTTAGATGGATTTTAGGGGATTGGACTAGTTGTGAAGAATGTGGTGAAAGTATTCAAACTCGAACAATTCATTGTGCCCAAAGAGTTTCACCAACGCTAACAATGAGGTTGGTTATAGTGCCAACATTCGTTTCATGAAAAAAAGACATTAGAATTTTCTGGATTAGACCAAAGTCTTAGACAATGTCTGCAATTTGGAATTGGAGTAGTAGAGTTCCACCTCATCATTTCTTGTGTAATACATCCATTCAGCAGGGAATTAATGTTTTACAAGAGTCAAAACCAGTGACAAAGTTTGGTAAGTAGAATTATAGCAAAGAGTCACATTTGTTTTGTAATGCTTATTTACTTTCTTTTGTGTACTGTATAGTATCTCTTGAGAAGATAGTGTCCAACAAATTTGAACTAATTTTAAACAAGAAACGACCAGATACTGGATGGACTCAAGAGGATAAAAACAATGTTTTAGTTCATTTAGAAGAACGCGATGACAAAAAGAAATATCAAATTTCAAAAACTGACGTGCTTGAAGAGTATTTGACAACCAGAACAAACAAAGGAAAAACATTCATCTCTGTCTACAAAATTGGAGTTAAAAATACAAGACACAATGCTTACCGTGCCCTTTGTTCTATGCCTGGTAATGCAAATTTAATTATGTAACAATGCATAATATTTAATAAAT
>VCNE01001803.1:0-18602 GCA_009869805.1 Oncopodura yosiiana
ATTTGACATTTAAATTTTGGAGTTCAGGGGAAATTACAAGGCTTTTAGTAGCCATAATTCATGTATAGTAGTAAAAAAAGAACCATTTTCTCGTGACTCTGTCATGTCAATGTTATAAATATGTCTAATATTGTCGTCCTCGCTTGCCTACATCGTGGAAGTTTACATAATTTGATGTCTGTTCCTGTTCTGTTCTACTGTCATTTCAATAATAGTAGAAAACTTTATATAACTCTTTTCATCAAATTATGCAGATAACGACTAGACATAAAAGTTGGAATTTTGAAAAGTAGCTTCGCTTCGCTTCTTCAAAGTTTATACATTATGACTCAAGCTGTTTCACAAAGATATAAAGAAAAGTATAACTACAGGACGTGATTTTCTTTCTAAGAAGAGTATATGTATGTAGTAGTGGAGAAAATGAGAGAATCTAATTTCTTGAAGTAGAGCTGATGTTTCCAAGTTTCTTTCTGGAGAAAAGTAAAGAGAAAATGTCGCCTGGCGATGTGACGTGTTTACTTTTTGGTCCCTCCTTTTCTTGCTCTCTGTTTTTGTAAGAAGATCATATAGTAGTAGTAAGAAGAAGTAAAGAAAAGTAATGTACACTTTAGTTGGTACAGACTAACGGCATAGTATTATACATTTTCTCGTTTAGAAAATTACATTTTCATCAAACAGTTTATTATTCCAAAAGAATGCTAATGAGGATGAGATGAAAGGCAATTCTTTCTCTTTGGTGTATCATCTTAAAAAAAGATAATGTTCATGTAATATGTATCAGTAGTTCATTCTTCATAGCAAGTGATGCGATAGAGAAAAAAAAACCTTTTAGAGTAAATTGTGGTGAAATTAAAATGAAAGAAAACGATCACTAGATCAATAAGCTATTTGTTCCTGTTTCCGTTATCTATACTCATATAGTACACAGAATATTTTATATTGATTCTTTTTTTCTTTATGCTTTGCCGTTCTTTTTCTGTAGGATCATTTTCTATAATCTCTCGTCTTATTGCCAAGCATGACACTTGAAGAAGAGTTGATGCATTTCTTTTTTCTGTAGTGAATATCAAAAGGAAATGAAAGAAATATCTGTTGTATGTTTAGTACTTCTATATAGTGAATGGAGAAAAGAAAATTCCTTGAAGAATACCTTTTCTTTCCTTGGAGCGTACAAATAGTATTTCATGATGATTTATACCTTCGTGTGAGTTGTGCCTAGAAAATGAGTCTGGACTAGAGAGACCAACGAAAGTGAGAAAGTAGATCACTTCTTTTTTCATATAAAGGAAAACTTTGTTTCTTACTACATTCATTCGTAGCACAAAAAAGTTTTACCAAGAAAAGAGAGTCTTATGATTTTCTCATTTCTCTATTACACAATTTCTAAAAGCGTAGAATAATGGAAACAATGTAGCATAGTGGAAAAAGTTAGTTTATAGTTTTGTTCTTTCCTTATGTTTTCCAACATGTGAGGGCTAAGTTTTTTTAGTATAGTAAAAATCATAGAATCTGGTGCATTTCATGACAACATTAGTAAAATTTTACGACTTTTCTTTACTGTGCTCTCAATAATCTATAACATTGGGAACAGCTTTTTATGTCCAACTTCTCCAAATTCCACCAACTGTAACAGAGTAGAGAAGTTTGACTACTCAATGGTTTCACTGTTCCATAAGTAGAGTTGCATAAATAAAAGTTGTTTAGGCGTATGGATAAAGTATAGGTCGGTTTCCAGTTCACATTTGTCATAATTTTGCCTTCTACAAGTTGGAATGTTTTCGACATTTATATGCAAACATTTCTCTGTAGTTAGTCAAGTCACTGAGTGACGACGTGCTCAAAGTCCAATGAATATGTATGCAAAGTTTATGATGAGATGAGTTTGACTACACAGTATTCACAATGTACATAAGGTAACTTGATGTAAGTTGAGATAGTAATAGGAAAACTAATTCTAAACAAACTTTACTTAGCCATGTAATGTTGCACTACAGACTGAAATGCATATATACATATATCTATAGTTAGTTTATGTTACCTTCTATTTTAACCTTCCTTAGGGACATTGCATATTAGCTCGTTCTGTTCTCCCTTGTGTAATCTACATATAATATATTTCAATGACAATTTGACATGAAATGCATCACTTTCCTATTCCTTATTGCATTTGCTTTGAAAAAAAAATTATATATATATATATATAGCATGTTGTAATAAAGGCGTGACCCGTTACAATGAAAATACTATATAGAGTTCCCTTTGTAACTTTTAATCTTGATCATCACATCGACATCAGGCATTAGCCACGTGCTTTTCATTAGTACAGTTGAACACATAGGTAATAATAAGAAATGACATGAAAGGGGTTTCATCAGCAACTCAACTTTGGCTCATATAGAAGAATATTAGAAAGTAAATAGAATAGATTAAAGTATTACACACGTATATATATATACGATATGTTCTAAAATGAAGTTTTATATAGTAGGGTCAGGTCGAAATGAAAAGTTCCGTCTTCTTCCCTTTTGTTCTGTTTATACAAAAGGAATGTAGTAGTGAAAGTAACTTTGTAAATCAATGAGACGCCGGAATTACTATCTATTGATCGACAACTGACTTTAGAAAACTGACTTCTTCTTGTAAGAACTTATGGCCTGTCCATGGAAATTGGCATTTCATTCTCTTTTTTCATTGTTATTTGCTGACGTGATATATTGAATGAACAAATGGAGTCTATCGAAATAAGACTGTCTTCTCCACTACTCAGTCTATAAATCTACACACAGAGTCTCTTGAAACTGAGAATAATATGAAAATGAAATAGCTTCTTTCTTTCTCTCTCTCGTAGTATATGTCTCATCAATATAATCTAGTAAATCATCTGAATTTGCTTCGTTGGTTCATTTCATTCTACATTATTATAGATATATCAAATATGAAATAGTATGAGTAGTAGTAGTGTTGTGGAAAAGTCATAAATTCACTTTGAGCACGCGAAGAATATCTTCGCTAGTAACAGACAAGTCTAATAATAAGAATGACATGACATTTTCTATATATTATTAGTTACGTGAAAGTTTGCTGCTAGAAGTACTATAAAGAAGAGTAGAGGAGAGTCGAAAAGTCAAAATTAATTTGATTAGTTGTGACTATATCTACGACTGACTATCTCTTCATTTTCCACAAACTAGAAAATTCCATCATCAATTCAACCAAAAGAGGAAGTAGTGACCTGTGTAGACTCATTTACTAATACAAATTGAATTTTACTCTTATTTAGTTAGTTCTGTCTCTCATCATTATCAAGCTCAGTAATTTTACTTACTTAGTTAGGTACAATACAATTCTAGAACTTTACTTCGCCTAATGAGCTCACATTGTGTTGGAATTCTAGAGAGTCTTTTGTGCTATTTTTAATACATAGAAGAGTTAGAAGAATATCGTCTGGAAATACTCGCTCATTTGTAGTCCTACTTGAAGTAGACAAAAAAAGCATTTTGAGATAAACTTTTTATCTGGACGATGCACAGGTAAAATAAAAGTAGAAGAGTCTTCTCAAGGGAATTTTTCTTCGTGTCTTATATTGAAGCTTTTTGTACAAGAGATACGGAGAAGTGTTTGTCTTCAAAAATTCATAAGCTTTGTATACAATGTAAAGGTGTGTTATGAGCTTATCTCAAAATATTATTTGAGACTCTTCTCATGAGAGTCATTATATCACCTTTAACAACTAACGACAGCTAAAAGACTCTTTTGAGAGAGACCTTCTTTACATTACATAAAGTGAAATTGGTTGCAACATATAATACTAAAGATAATAAGCAAACATATATATGAGCTGACGTCAAATTGTCAATACAAATGTATTATGTGCTTTATTTCATGTTCATATATATACGAACAATTTAGTAAACGACGACACAAGAGCTCTACTATAATAAAACAGTGGAAGTAATTACGTAGCGTGTGTGTAATATACTAAAGTTTTACAACAGCATATACATACATAATACATATTGTTTAAGACACAAAATTATATATAGAGAGGCGTATAATAATATTTCATTGAATATATTGTGTAATGTATTATAAAGCAAGGACTTATTAAAATCTTCTGGAAACTTCAAACTTTATAGAGAAGAGTGTTATAGTTATGTTATGGTATGTTGTAGTAAAACAAACTAAAGCAAATGTACCAAATAAAATAATGTAAGGTCTCGTTTTATGCTTCAAGAGAGAAGAGAAGAAGGATGTATGGGTATTTTGTGTTGTGGATCATTAGCGACGAATTTGTGGTTTAGCATAATGTGTTGTGTAGCATATTGTCTCTATAAAGTGTGCAAAGGATTTTAACTATAGTTTTATGAGGCACAAGTGTTGAATGTAGAAGCATGTCATTATGAAATGAGAGGAAGGTTCATACTTGAAAATTATAATATTTGTATGTGCTTAGCGTTGAGAATTTGTTTTTTGGGTGTTGTATTTCTTTTCTTTAAAAGCGCACACAGATATATTTAGTTATACCTTAGCGTAGATGAAAAAGTTGTGGTTTTACTGTTTAGAAATTGCTGACAGTGTTTGCTCAAACTTCAAGGCTAAATTCTAAATTGTCGGTTTTTGTACCTCTTTGTGCAAACAAATGAAGTGATATTAAGAAGCGTATAAGATGAAAACTTCATAACCACAAGCAAAAACGTACTCACTTAAAAAATGATGTAATTGAAATTGTTTTTGCTTTTTATTCTGTGACTTGAGTTAGCTACTACCAGTATAACCTTTTTGGCATGAATATATATTAAAGATAAGGATAAATGTTATATTCAACTGAATGTGACTGTGAGTCATATATGTAGTTTATATTTATGTATCAAATGTCTCTCAACTGAAATGTACCTAAGGAGAATACATAAAAGTTGAAGTTATTTAGGACTGGCTTGTTAGATAAAGGAAATTGCTAATGTATTTTATACATTTTTAAAATGTTTTACTTTTATTACCATTTTTGTGATAGAGAAGAAGGTAGAGTACTGAGAGACCCTAAAGAGTTTATAGTACTTGTATGACTTTTCTCTAAACAAACTATTTGCAACTCGTTAGCATACCTGCAAAATTGGAAAAACTTTTTCTATTTTTTTCCAATTTGGGCCATATGAAACTTTTAGTGAAGTATATAAATTGTATTGATTTCTAAACTAAGGTACATTGTTGTATATATTCAGTTCAACAAATAAATTTTGAATACAGAAATTGAACGAAGACAAGACTTGCTAAGCTTTCTTGTCTTAAAATATATTTAGTTGTAAGTGGGACAATTCAGAAAATGAAATTATATGTTTGAGTCTCTCTCCAATGTCATCTAATTCTGTAATTCTATTTGGTCAATTTCATCAGGTGGTATTTTTATATTTGGACTTGTTAGGTTATTGAATCGTGTATGTAAAAATAGTTGCCTACGTATATATTTTGTCCTCAATCTCTTTGAATAATGAATTGAGCTTGTGCTAAAACAAGAACCAACAACGAATATGTACGTCTTTATTAGACGATACAAGTTACATGAAACTATTAAGTATTTGATGAGCTCCAAAAGCTATAAATAGGAGTTACACACAAGCTCTTCAAGTGTTTCTTATTTCTTGAGCCCAAAAAGATTGATACTTTTAGAATTAGAATACTACTACTGCACGTGGAATGCATATAAAATGATGTAGAAAAGACAGGAGAGGATATGTTGTCAGAATTGCGTACATTATAACCGGAAGTAGTAGCCAGTATATTACTCAATAGATGACTAATTAATTAGATGTGCACTTGATATTCAAGATTCTTGTCATTCCCATATGAAAATAATTTTTTTTTAAATTGCTTCCTTATGATAAAAATATAGCAAAAACTAAAAGTGTTTCTCACGGATTATCCTTTTACCTTGCACCTTGCTTTTGATTAAGTAAATGTAATCTTATCTTATGTAAAATGTTGTATTTGTAAAAAAAGCATGTGAACTTCTTCTTGGCGTCTTGTTTCCTTTTTCTGTAGTGCAGTGACTAACTTTTGTAAAAAAATACTTTCTTCACTTGCTCTGATGCCATTGACCATTTCAAGCTAACAAAAATACTAAAAAGTTTTTTAAAAATATACTAACTAATGAATTTATGGCATGATTTTTGATTTTGCATGGTCTTTACTACTACTACTCTACTCCTCTGCTGCTACTCAACTTCTAACAATTCATATTCCATAACGGCAATGGATATAATTAATTACCCAATATTTAATTATTATACTACTATTACTATATTCCCCTTGTGAATGCTATATGAATGATAATATTCTTTAAAATATATTTTTTTACTTCTTTTTGTTGTATTTCCTTGTGTGGCTTTTCTAATAATATTTGATTATATATGTGATTAGATGATAAAAAATTGTCAGTGCCTGTTGCTAGTATTAATAGTAATACTAATAATAACAAAAAATATAATTTTATCAATGAGCAAGATAGTATTAATATTATCCCTGCTAACCAATTAGTAATAGTAGACTCTCCTGACCTTACTGCCTTCAATAAATATATTGCTGATCTGCATCATCTACCAAACAATGAAAAAAGTCTTACAAGATATTCTTCTTTATCACTCATGATGAAAACAACAATGTTACCTCCTCCTGCTGCTTCATCATCATCAGTTGAACTTTCTAGTTGGACATCTAATCAGTCTTTGGCCATTGATGATTATATTGATGTGACAAATTTAAATTCATTTATTCTTCAACCTTATCCTGCCACTTCTTCTCATAATGGAAGTTCACCTTTTTGTGGACCTGATGTCAATATTCTTATCATTGTGACTTCTGCTGTTTCAAATTTTCAGCAAAGGTATGTCAAGCAATAGAGCTTGAACAAATCAAAAGTTTACTTAAAAGTATACTTGTATGTTTTCTTTTTTAGACAAGCCATTCGAGACACTTGGGGACAAAAAGATATTCTATGGGATAAAGGTATAAGGATTGCATTCATTTTGGGAAACTCTGGAAATGAAACTCTAGAAGTACGTAAAAGAGAAGCACATATAATATAATTAAAGAAACTAATTTACCAAATGCCTTTTAATATGCCTAAATTAATTAATTACAGGAACAAGTTTCAAAAGAGGCATTCGTGCATGGAGATATAATTCAAGAAGACTTTTTAGATACTTATCATAATCTAACTTTGAAGTCAATTGCCATGTTAAAATGGGTCAATATTACGTGTTCGCTAAATAATAGTTTGATGAGCTCACCTAAATTTTTACTGAAAACTGACGATGATATATTTATCAATGTGGACAGACTACTTCAAGTTTCTCGTGATAATTCAAACTCTAAAATGATGTAAGTATTATTTTTAGTAGATTTATTAATGTTGAGGTCGGATAAGTTTTAATTTTTTTCTCTGTCAACAGTGGGAGGTTAACATGTGGTAAGTGCAACTAGAATAAAGAAACAAACAAAGCATAACTAATTGAGACATAATATAATGACATTATTTTAATAGGAGCTGTTCCTATTGCTGACTTGAATAGTAAACTTTATATGCCAAAGTATATCTTTAGTGGACGAGTTTATCCAGGATATTTGTCTGGCACTGCTTATTTACTCAAAGGCGAAATGATACCCATTCTATTAAACAATGCAGCATCTGTTAACTTGATTCATTTAGGTTAGTGAATAGAAATATTAAATAAAACTATAGATCATTATCAAGTGACATATTTTTAAGTCTTTATATTTCATTTGTTTATGTAGAAGACATTTACGTAACGGGCTTACTTGCTCGTCAATCAAGAATCTATCCTGACGACTCACCATATTTTACATACAACAAAATAGATCCTAAAGGTAAGTTGTTAATCTCTTGACTCTCCTGTAAACGTTTTATTTTAAAAGAACTTTTTGTTTTCTTTTTAGATCCTTGTGGATTCAGATACATGGTGAACTCACATCAAATGACTCCTTCAGAAATGAGATTAATCTATGCAAATCTAAGTAGGCCAAAACCAACAATTTGTGAAGCCAAGAAGCAAAAATGGGCAAGAAGAGTACCTAGACTTACTAAACGACTTAGGAATTTATGTAAATTTATATAACTATTAAAATAGTCTAATTTAAAATACACATTACTGACAATATCTATAATACTGCTACTACAAAGTAACAGAGTCAAATACTATGCCATGTGTTTTAATATTGTTTTCTTTTTGTTAAATGTTGTATGATAACAAGCAAAAGCCATGAGAAATTTTAAAGTTTAATGTATGTCTTCCTAAAATATAAATAATGTAATGTAGAATAACAATATACTGGAGTAACGAGAGCTCTACTATGAAAATTTTTGAGACACATCATCATTATCATCTATTGTCAAAAAGTATAATAATATTTACCAATAAGCTTATATGTTAGAGACTTTTACATAAAAATGTGTCCATATTATTAATTAAGTAGAGAGAGAGAGATAATGTGTAACTTTTGTAGAAAAAAGAGAGACCTAATGCTTTTTGGAAAACAAGGTACTTCATCTGTATAACTATAAATAGAAGATTGTTCGTCCAGTACTACTACTTATAAATGAATGTATAATATATATATAATAAGTTGCAGGGAAGGTCTCCGGCCATTTACTTGAATATATATCAAAATAATAGTAAGTACTATATAAAATTACTAAAAAATAGTGAGTCAGACGAATAGATATGAGGAGAGTCAAGTATATACTTTGTTTTAAAGATGAAATTTTTATAATACAAGAATTCTTATTCCTATTTTTTGTGCTAATTCTTCAGCGGCCATGTATGTAAAGAAATTAGCAGATGAAGAAGAAAAATTCTCTTGTCGGTTTTTGTTACCTTTCTTATTGTTAATACTACTGTGATTCATATAATGTATTTTTTTTGGAGTGTATAATACTTTCATCTCATTTTGTATATTTGCCTAAAGAGTGTTGTAGTGTAGTAATAATTTTGAGGTATTGTATTTTGTTTTGTGACAGAGTATTATTTATCTTGTTTCAGTTTGAGAACTCTAGTCGAAAAGTTCTATTCTAGTGTTTTTCGTAGGTCAAGTAATTTGACGCATTGTGTCAAAAATTTACCAGAAACTAATTGGATGATGAAATAATTAGTAAATCATTGTAATTGCTTGTAAAAATATTCAAGTAAGAATATTCTAATTAGATAAATCTTACCATTGTGCCATGATAGGTATTTTTAGATATAGAAATAATATATGTACGTTTTTGCATGCTACAAATGCTCCAGAGAAAAAAATTGTAACAGTGAGAAAAACAGATATATTATATGCGAATGCAAATTATATATAGTTTTGTTGTCGCAAAAATGTCTGAATTTCTGTGTTTTAATGTCATATATTTGTTGTAGTGTACTACATGCAAACATACATTATATATACAATAAAATAAAAGACTGGATCTCTAAATACAATTATACATTGGAGTCTTTAAAAATATTCAATCACTCATTGATTTCAAGTGCATGAAATATTTTGCATTATTATTTAATCTTGAGACATACGTACGTTTACAACTATTTACATTTTGTTTAGTAATAAAATTATTGAGAATCACAGTTTAAAAGTGAAAAAATGCATTTTGTCCAGAATCCAAAAAATACAAACCTATCCAATATATATACTCTCATCTTTTCTCTCTCATTAATACAGGTACTGATAATATAGAAGATCAACTTCAAATAGTGTAAATATGTCTTAGATTATTTAGGTTACGTAATACTAAGAGTTTTAGCCAAAGGCATCATCATCATTAGTAATATTGCAGAAATAATAATTGTATTAGGAGAAATTACTACAGAACTTGATTTTATTGAAGGGCTTTTTGTAGATTTCTTGTCGTCAATTGGTATAGAGTTATCAGTAGGACTTCTTGAAGCCATTGGCGATCTTGTTGTTGACATTACATCATAATGTGGATGATATGGATTTGATCCATTATTCAATGATATTACAGAACTTGATGGAATTGCAAAATGTATTTTTCCTTTAGTTTCAGGAACGTAATTACCACATTTTGGAAAATTATCTGGAGGTTTTGACATATCAGAGTGCTCGCCTACTTGAATAATGAAACCCATTCCAACTTCTACATGGAAAGTGATGTGACAATGAAAGAACCAAAATCCTGGATTATCAGCACGGAATCGTACAATTGTGTAACCACCATCAGGAACTGTGACACTATCTTTAATTGGAGCTTTTGATCTAACTCTTTGAACTAGTCCCTAATAAAAATCATTAAGTATTATTATATTATATGTACCAATTAACTATATAAGAAACATATAAGAAACTTACAGCTTCATCTCTTTGCTTAATCAACCATGGCTCTGTTGATTTGTTTAGTCGTTCCATTCCTACAATTCTGAATGCATGACCATGAATATGAAATGGATGATTTGCATCAAAAGTGTAGCCTCTATAAAAGATGAATTAGTATATATAAATTATGATTGACATTGGCATAAACAAGATTATGTAATAAAAACTTTTATATATATATATATACCTGTCTACTAATATTATTTCGACAATTGAGTTAAGTTTAACTCTCAGCATATGAGTACACTCACAATAATCTTGTGTACAATTAACTTTCATAGAAGTATCATTACAAGTATGACTTTGATCAAAAGACTCAAATTGAGTTAGAGGAGGTGTTGTAGGCATAACATGAGAAATAAAGTTGAGTTGTGGTGTATACAATTTATGACCTTTTCTTACTGTTCTGATAGGAATATGTGGACCATGAAAACGAATGTTGTCTATTGGATTAAAATCATATGAAAGATAAAACTGATGATCTGCTTTTTCTTTTGTAATAATTTCAGGATCATCATCCTTAACGCTTTGTAGTTCTGCTGCTGTCATATAGCGTCCAGGAACTCCCGGTGCAATATTTAATGGATTTAATTGCTATTATAAGAATTAATATACAAAGTCAGATTTAGTAAAAATGAATCGATTTTTTATATTATATAAAACTTACTAAGCCACTTGTTGAAGCAGCAGCATCATGCCATGTTCTAATTATGTGACTCGGCATTGATCCTTCAGGTACTCCATTGTAATTTAATGTAGCAACTTGAAACGCACTTGTGAACCGATCATCACAATCCATTAAACCTCTAAATTTTATCCAATAACTACCAATTGGTTGATTTGCACGGACTACAATGTCAAATCGTTCTCCTGCGTAAATCACTGCGAAGAAAAAAAACAACAATTAGAAAAGGAAAGATGATTTGCATTTTAATTTTTCACTCTCTCATACCTAATGAGTCGACAGTTTGTGGTTCCATATCAAATCCATCGGAAGCGATGATTGTCAAGCTATGATTTTCAATAGACATTTCTAATGGACAATTTAAAACTCCATTACTTATCATTCGTAGTCTATAAGAATATCCGGCCTTGACTTTAACTTCGTGAATTGGAACAAATGGTTTTTTAGTTGATTGAAGCGTCTAATATAAGAATGTTTCGCGTTAAATAAATATACCTGACATAGTAATTTTATAGTCATACCTCATTTTCTCCAAAATCATCAAAAAATCCTGGCGGAAGACCTCTTCCGTTAATTAGTACACCTCTTGGTTTATTATCTCCAGCTGAATGATGATGATTTAAAAATACATCCATTGATAGTTGAGCTAGCCAATCCCAAATTATTATTTCATGTTCAGGTAAATCAAAATCATATAAAGCTATTGCTGGTTCCAATGACTTTGGTCTTCGGACTACTAATGATCCAAAAATTCCATCACCACGTTGAAATCCAGCATGAGAATGCCAAAAATAACTTCCACTAAGAGGTACATCAAATTCATATCTAAATGAACTACCCGTTGGAATAGCACATTGAGTAACACCAGGTACTCCATCGTTCCTACAAAGAAATTGTTAATCTTATTTTAATTTACTAATGTTGCATGTTACAGAGTTAAAAGTCTAAAGTACATACCACGGAGTCTTTTTCTGATGAATTCCATGCCAGTGTATAGCAGTTTCTTCTCCCATAAGTCGATTATGTACATCTACTACTACAGTATCTCCAGCACATACCTGTGTTGTTATAAGAAAAGAGCATTTTCAAGCGATGTTAATTAATTCGTGGAAAATTACACAAAAAGTACACGAGTAAATTACCAAGAAGAACTTATGAGTTATAGGGAAACTTTTAGACAATGTCAAAGTGTTCAGTGAAGCAAATCATTAACGTCATACAAAAAAATTATTACGAAAGCTCTTTTTTCTACGACAGATTTGATATATTATTGCTTATGGTCAAAATTTATTGCTAATATTTTATATTGAAATGTCTATGTATAATTATTGCTATTATATATGTATTATGGAGAGCATTTTAGGACTCTCAAGTAGTATACAGATAATAAAGAAAGAATGACTGGAATTTCCAATAATGTCTTGTCTCCTACGTGCTTATTATTGCGTAGGTCGTCTATATATAAAAGACATTTTTATTGAATAGATAACTTACTCGAATAGCTGGTCCAGGCATTTGTCTATTGACAACTGCAATAGCTCTGTCAACTCCATCAGCAGGAATACAATCAAGACGATTACAGTCAGATGTCTTCTTCGGACAGTCATAGCAAGCTTTTGATAATACCCAAAAATATTCTAGTGTAAAATTGTATCCACAAGTCATTTGATCTTTAGGATTTGAAGTGCATTCTCGAAAACATGGATGATTTTCTGGTATGTCTGTAAATAGAGTCAAATCAAGTCGAAAGATTAGTTTATTTTAACATGTAATAGTGTTCAACGTTCGCTCTTGACCTAATTGTATAACTTTTCTCATAAAATTGATACGAGTCTCTCATGTCTGCTAAGTTGTATAGTACAAATTGATCTTAATAACATTACACATTTGCAATGAAGTTTAACACAGACTGTCCAACAGTCTCTTTTATTATACACTTTTGTATAATGTTGTTAAACCAGGCCATTTTTTACTGGGAATATAATACAATTCACAAGCTACTACTGTGTTCACTTTCATTCTCATTTTTCTCAAACTGTTTCCGGCATTGAGAGTTTTATCTCGTGACCTTTATGAAGTGTAACTGACCTTACTTTGCTTACAAGTCAATCTTAGCATTAGCAGCAATTTTAACTCTATTATTATATTGTATATTGTACTTTGGTATATTTGTCATCCATGCTAAGCAAATGGAATTATTTTCCAATTACTTTTTATAACAATTTCACATGCATCACAGAGCTCTCAAGACTCTAATTAATAGACTTTAAGGCCTTTTTATGAATGCAACACACAGTGCACATAATTTGCACTAATAATGTGTCATTAGTTGCAAATGTAATGTAGTTTAGGTCGAGGAGATTTTTTTCTGTTGAATCATTATTTGCAATGAAAAGTTTTTTGAAAAGGACAGTGTTCTACTATTCACGCTATATTATGACGTTGTGTAATAGCTTCTCATTTTATAATGCAAAAAAAACTTCTATACATGGAATTTATTATACTTGTAACGCTAACGCTACTAAAGCTAAAATTAATTCTTCCAAGTATGCGTGGCTAAAGTGCAATTTATGTATTTTTCCCCTCATTTTTGATTTGTATCGTAATAAATTTCATATAGAAGAACAGCAACATGCCAATTACATACTATGAAAATTATATATTATCAAGGTTTTTCCTCAATTTCTTCTTCTTCTTACCCATTGCCAATACTCCAAAGAAAAGTCCAAGTGTTGCTACTAATACTCCAGTACGAAATACTACGGGTAGTTTTATCACAGAAGAAACTGATGACTTGGACATTTTGAAGAGTTGTCAATATTTACACTTTAGCACTAATAATTTGCTTTACTACCGACAACCGTTTGACTCACTGAAGAATGAAAACACGAGTGACGCAAAGTCTCAACTTTTTTAAAACAACACAGTATAGTTCAATGAAACACTATGCATTTTCTAAGTAATAATGTCGTTTACACACGCACTCAACAAATACTATACACACTCTTCTTCTTGCTAACAATTTGCAAACAGGATTGAGTTTACTTACACTGTCCACGTTTCATCTCTCTCATTGACGGGGGATGCTAATTTTCTTATATAGAGTAGAGCATTATTCAATACTCACTTTTCACGTAGACTTTTCTAAAAGTTCTGACGTAAGTAAAAGAAGAACTAAAGACGTATAGTACAGTTGTTGTAGTTAAAACTTGTAGTCAAAGAATAAATGACGAGCCAACACAGCTACTCATTTTGAGTACTAATATACACATTGAAGAATATCTATACATGTATATGAACTCTCATGTAAAGTTTTATACAAGGAGAACTAAATACTTATGCACAGAAATACACTTTTCACTTATCTAAACGCGATAGTATTACTATCTTTATTATTGTTTAATGAAATATTTAAGTTCTACTACTGATATTTACTTATTGTCTTAAAGACGTCTCTCTTTAGAGTTGAATGCATCAACATGATTATTAAGAGCAGTCAATGTCAATGGTTTAGTTTTACTCAAAAAATCAATATTAATTTCTTATTTTAGAGTATATGTGTCACGGTCGTCAGACTACTAATGAAATTCTTTCATCGGTACAATAGAAATACCAAAATACTTCTGCTGCTGGACAAAATGAGACTCGCACGTTTTTTTTAATCTTGTCTCTAGTTTTTCTGCTAAGCTGTGTACAAACTGATTCACTCGGCTAAAAAATTGAGATTGAGAGTGGACCAAAAGTCCTCAAATGGCAAAATCTCATGTCTCGCTTAAGTCTAGTGCCAACAATTTTTTCTGTAGTATGTATATACACTTTGCACGTATACAAAGATTAGCTCAACACATTGCATCACTTCACACGAGATAAAAACTTTTTTCATTCACTTATCTATTGTCGCAGTTGTTGCACTGTTCACTTTATTGATGTCTACTTTGGTGGTTTGGTTGCTTTGTAGTTGTGGAGTTTTTGCTCATTTGTGGACTACCTGTGAAGTGTGAAGTAGAAATATCTCGACAAGGGATTCGCAATTTGTTCGTTCATCGTTTGTTTATGAATGCTGTTGTTTTGCAATATAATTTGGCTCACTTTTCCCACAACAAATAATTTTTTTTGCGACAATTTATATTATAGAGTCGTAGAGTTGCTTATTATTACTTCACTTGCAATCAATAATGAATGACAATACAAAAAATAACAATAATTAAGAAATATAAAAGATGATTTACGTCAAAGCATCTGTCATGCTTTTATTTGTCTGCTATAGAACGGATATATTTAGTATTTAGCATTAGATAACAATTTAGGAAATTATGACAAGTGTAAAAATGCGCATCAATCCAAACATTCAATACTAGTACATATATATTATATGAGGTGAAGGTCCAAAGGTGAACTTGTATAACTATTGAAATTGAAATATGAAAGTAAAGTATAATGATGTCATGTGCATAATAAAAGCTTTGAATCACTTAAAGAGTTGACAAATATTTCCATAATTTTCAACTGCTGATTGACGATTGATGAAAAATTACTAGTTGTACCTGTCACACAACTCACACGGTTCACTGTCAATTCTTTCACACCAATTTGTAAACTCTTGTTAGTGGTAGACAGTAAAAGTGTATAGTATTTTTGGCTAACCATGTTTCAACTTTTTTATATTGAAATTTCATCACATATCACTGTCAACGTTTTTTTGTAAATAAAGTGTTATTATTCACAAAAAATGTGACTGACTGAACAGTAGACGAACTTGGTAGTGAATTTATTATTTCATAAGTTTGTGCGACTTTGTATTGTATATGAAAAAAAAAAGAAAAATTAATTCCAGACATGAGCTGATATTTATAGCTTCTTGACATATTCCATTGTTTTTTCTTCCTTATTACCGACTCAAGAATTCTATTTTCAATAATGTACACGCAAAAACCAAATTATTACTCAACTAGTTATACTTTCGCATGAATGTCTGACATGTAATAAAAGAATTAAGTATTCTCATCTCTGTCCTTTATATATATGTATACTTGCCGAGAAACCACGTGTGGGTTATGAAGAAAAAGGCTGAATGTCAAATGAGCTCAATTATTATGACTGTGCAAGTATACATATGGTATAATAGCACTGTTTATCATTGACGTTTCAACTTTCAAGACAATTTAAAGTTAATTTAGTTTGATTAAATGAACAAAGTCAAGTGACAAGTTGGTATGTATAATAGCAAGTTTTAATGAAAGAAAATATGAGACATATCAGGCATACTATGACATGTGAATATGAATAGCACTATACATATTTAGAACTTTGTCAAACATAGTATAACATAATTGTCAATGTACTAGTCTCAGTTTGCCTCGTCGAAACGTCAATGAAAGTTCTTCTGCAAAACTGCAAATGTTATTTATACATATTTATAAATTAGATTTTAAAAGCTTAACAAAATATAATAAATTAAATGATTACTAGTATGATGACAAGTTATGATCTAAGAGAATAAAAGTTTTACTATCGGAACCTCGGCGAAATAAAAATGAATGGCACTACTGACACAAATATTTTCTAAAATTCTTCTTGATTTATTTAAAAAAACATGATAGTCCAATCGACTAGAAATATAGAATTCCTTCGTTTTCTTCAAATTAGAAATTAAGAGTTAAAACTAATATTTTGACTACATTAAGCATGCATGTTATATATAAAAACAATCTAATAAAAATACATCTAAAATTCTTCTGAAATTGAACACGATTAAATATCAGGAAGATTCAAGGCACGAGGAATAATATAATCACAATAAAACTTGTTAACTTTTTCCATCTTTTCAGATATAAATGTAGGATCATATAAAACATCACAGACAATTATAGCTCCTTGTTGATCATTTTCATCAGGTAAGGTCCATACAATGAATTTACAGAGTTTTGTTTTAGTTACAAATAGTTGTAACTGAATTTGATAATAGTAAGAATGATTCTTTTTAAGTTCAACAACTCCATCATCAAGTTTATGTAAATAAAACTTTTCATCATCTGGAAGAGTGTCAGGATATTCAGTTCGTCTTGAATAAGGGCATTTAATTTCAATTATTACTTCATTATGACATTTACATGTAAACAATCCATCAGGCGACGCACCAAAATGACAATAATCTGATCGTACACATAATCCACAATCTTTAAAATTGAAATCCTCATGTTCTCTAGCATACTTTTGAATAAATAAATCTCTAGCTCTGGATTCATTAGTTTTTCCCCATTTTATAGCCGGAATATTATCAAGATTAGCTCCTTCATTGCAAATCTTCTCTGCTAATTCTAAAGGATTTCTTCTAATCATGACAGATACTTCATAGAAAACACTAGCAGTAATTCGATATAAACGATTTTGTTTCCATACAATACTTGCAGCTTGAGTTACTGTGTCTTTTTCTAAACGAATCAGTTCTTCATCAGTATATTTGATATTTGAAAGTATTTCTTGAGAAGTAAAGTTACAATTGGACTTGTAAACATTAATAATTCTATCTTTTAAAAGAAGAAGCTTTTGCTCTTTATCTTCTGTAGTTTTATTTGTAGAAGTTGATTTGATTTTCTTCTTTGGAGCAATGATTTTTAAACCATTTAATGAACTACAAAGATCATCTAATGCTTCAATATCAATTTTAAATAAGACAGCAGCAATATGTGTACATGTCACATCATTTTCAAGTCTAAATTGGAAACAAACAAAACCACATTAATAAAGTATATCTAAGTAAAATATATTAATTATAGTTCTTCTTCTCACCTTGCCTCACACGAACAATGAGTTAATTGTATAGCTCCAGAAAGTTTGTTCAAAGCAATCCATAGAAGAAAAGTGTTGTTGTCATCTTTGACTTGAGATTTAACAACAGAAAATGATTTCGGAGTTTCTTCATTTTCCTTGAGCACAAATACTTCACCAACGCTGCCACTAAAAGAGAGAAATTTTGACATTAAATTAATATTTGATCATAACAATAAAAAGTGATCTTAAACTATTTACCTCTTGTACAAATGGAATCCATTATATGTTCCAATTATTAATGCTTTACTAAATGAAGGCCACAACCATAATTTTCTATCAGTACTCCAGTTTTCAATGTCAATTTCATATGGACACAATTTCTTGTAGTCATTTTCTTTATCACCAGAGCCAACTTCTTGAATATTGTAAAGTTGCTTCAACTTATTTTTGTATTTATCAACTTCCTCTAGATTTGATGAGTTTACTGGTGAATATTTATCAGTTGTCATTTTAAATTTCAATTAAAATAGTAAATAAAACAATCAACAAAATATATTTCTGCTGTGAGTGGACAAGTTTTTTGACAGTTCTCAAAAATCACATGTGAAAGATACATGTGATTTTTGTTTACAAACACGGTTGAATTTGCAAGTTAGAGATGGAGCTTCGCCACTATTGGAAAGTAAGAAACAAAAACAAAGTTCTTTTTGAAGACACAAAATGATGAACTTTTGCAAATTCATGTAAATAATTT
>VCNE01001804.1:0-12552 GCA_009869805.1 Oncopodura yosiiana
ACTTTCGGGTCAGTTTTTTCTGTCATATATTTATGTACGTCAATGAGCTTTAGGAAATAAAATTTCAAATAGTCAATGAGCATTTGTGCAAAATTTCATAAAAATTTGTCACGAAGTTTGTGAACTAGTGTGATTCGAAATCGTCTACGTAATGGTGGGTCTCCCTGTAGTTGGTCATTGGTTTTTGCAAGGTTTCAGCATGTCTCAATTTGCCTCAATTTACAATGTGCATATTTCTTCTATCTATTCATTCTCCTCTTACATTTATATATTCTTTTCTGATGATGGTGTTTGAACAGTAGACCAGAAACAATTAAGTGATCTTTGAGATGTGAAGTTCATTCCAAATGCTATGCTCCAATGTCAAGTAAGTTAAGAGGCGTATTAATAAAAAGTGGTAGGCAGACAGAAGAAGAGTGAGTAGGTATATATAGGAGTAGCAGTAGGTGCAACTCGCTAACAAGACATTAAAAAATTATAAATTACGAAGAGGAAGATGAGAGAGTTATAATATATAAGATGAGTCATGCTCCAAAAAACTTTTTCTACTGCTCTAAATCCGTCCATTTATTTTAAATAAAACTTCAATATGTACGGTATGTGAAGTGTTTTCTTCATCTCTTGCCAGAATTCATTTTTATGGCCTACTACAACAATGTTTAATATGATGAATGAACTTAATTGTTATCATAACGTGTGAGAATAAATACATGATGTGTGAGCGCCTACATATATGTGTGTATTTCCTTTACACTATACCATATAATAACAGCATATTATTGTTTTTATAGAATTGTTGTTGTGCGTGCCCTCAAATTGATATGCAAAACGGCAATAATAATAGTAATGCTAAAGAAATTAACAAGTGTTTGCAAGGGTTCTCTGTTTTTTTATAAAAAAATAATTCCTTCTTTTGTAAAAGAATTTACAATACAAAAAATTATTACAACAGGCAATGGTAATAATGAATAACAACGTATTAAATTATGTATAAAAACAAACAACAACAACAATTTTAATTAACCGTTTCTCTTCTTTTTCTCTATAATATATTAGTTCAATAAGTTATAAAAATATTTTGGATTTTTTTTCAGGTATTTGTTTTTTCTACCGTTTTGCTTCTTTCTTTCTCTTATAATAATAATATAATAGGTCTCTTTGGTCACTTATTACAATATGTCGTATATAATTAATTTGCATAATTTATGTATCAGGTATTTTGGGTTGGGTAAATAGTTGTTTCAGATTCTTTTAGGGTTTTTTTTGCTTCTTCTCACTTTCTTAATAGGAATTTCTTTTTAGGGGATAACTTTCTGGGAGGGCATTAAAAATTAGGGAAATTAATTTAGAGGAACACACTAATAATAATTTTTTGGTATACTGGTTGCTTTCTTTCTTGTCCATTTCAATAAGTTAGTGGACTGGTCATGTGTAAGTCGGTCCAAGTCGTTATTCTGTAGGAAGATCAAGTCGTACGGGGAAGCTCGTCATTCTGTGAGTCCTAATTATTATAATAATGTCATAAAGACAAGCGTCAATTAGTCTATTATTATGACTATAGACTCAAATTTTATATTAAAAATGATATACATACCGTTGATGGTGTTAAAATTGTCCCGTATCTCTTAAAATTGATTTACAATTTTGGGAGGATTTGATGAGCCAATTGGTCAGTCTTTCTTTGGATTGGTGAAGCATCGCTTCTTGCCCATCCAGCTCCATATCCTAAATAACAAAAATATTTTGTGTGTCATCAATCTTGTTCTTCTAACTGAAGGTAGTAGATCCTATCAATTTTTTTTCTCTCTCTAATTAAAAAGTATGTATTTATCACCGCCCGCACCTCCATGGTGTCCATAACCTGCTCCATAACCGCCCCTGTAAATATTTAGAACGACAAACATATTAGGAAAAAGTCCAAGTATAAAACGCTAAACTAAATTTTCTATCTTTTAATTACCATCCTCCGTGGAGAAGGTAAGGCCTGTGAGTATAAAGATTAAAGCTAAATTATAAAGTTAGACTCTGAGTCTATATCATCATAATAGTATTTTACCAGAGGAATAAGAGTGGGACAATCAAGAGTGGAATTCCAACAAACAATACAGTTTGGAGGGCATAGTCACCACCCTATATATATAGTATTAAAGATTCTCTTAGCACTTTGACTATAAACACTTTTTTTTGAAATTTTGATAAAAACACTGAAAATTTTCGTACCCATCCCCTATACAAAAAAAAACAAATCAAAATAAAACAATTATAATTTTAGTTTTCTTCACCAAGAATAACTTCCAAAAAAAAATTACCAGCCACCACCGTATCCTGCTCCAACACCACTACGTCCCCAATTTTGTTCAACTTCTTGTTTGGTAGCTGCAGAAGCAACAGCAATAAGGGCAAAAGCCACTGGTAACACTGAGTAGTATTTCATCATTTTGAAAAAGGATTTTGCAAAATTGCAAATGTGAACTATGAACACTTGAGAGAAAGAGTTGTTAACAAGACGAGGTTCAAACTGAAACTGAGTTCTTCTCGGCTTAAGACTCGCCCTTAAAATCTCTTCGATTTACAACCGGTTTTACACTCTAGCAGAAAATTTTCTCTTTGTTTTTGCACTAGGCTAACACTATATAGACATATAGCCTTGCACTTGTCATTGTTGTGCTAAACGCTAAACCTTACTTACACCATACTTACATATCTATAACAATGTAGAGTAGAGTACCAAAGTGTGTGTAAAATGTGTAAGAAAGAGAATAAGAGGTATAATATAACACATATATATGTGTGATTCATATCATATACAGAAAAAAATTGTTCCTTCTTCATCCGTATATACTACAGTATATATATACAATATTATTTTTTTTTAAATGTATATCTAGTTTAACATTGTTATTACGGCTCTTTCACTCTATATAATATTATATACACCTTTTAATGTCTCTAGTTGGTAATCACTCAAAAGAGATTTCTTCTTCTTTTCTGCGGATCGCTTGCTAAGTATGTATCGTGGTCACTAAGCTAATGTTAAATTGTTTTATAGTATAATATAAGAAATTATGAGAACTACGTGTGTGTATGTAATGTAACTGATTGTGCGATCACCTATTAAAATAACTTACATTTTTTCTCCCTCACACAAGCTTCTGTATAAGAAACTTATATCTGCTATATAAATCAACTTGTAGCAATTTTTTGCAACAGAAATTGCACTTTTAATACTTTTATTAATTCTAGTTCTACTTCATTGTCATACATTACTATTTGTCCTAGTCTCTTTAGAAAAGAAGTAAATGCTATCACCTTTAGCCTACCTACAATATTATTATTGTTTTTTAGAATACATAAAAATTGATATCAGAGAGCAATAATAATAATGTATATATATGTAGTTCAAAGTCATAGAGAGTGCATTATTATGTGTCTGCTGGCATCAAGTCTCATATGTAATCACTAAGGCATATCCAAGTCAAAAGTCATATGGCAAGATGAAGAAATGAAGAAGATGTCTACAATAAAAAAAACAACTGTTCATACAGTGTGATTGATAATGCCATAAGTTACATTGTAATTGAGTTTAAGCACGAAAGAAGGAAAGTGTATCCTAGTCTCTATCCTGTTATATTTTCAAATGGAGTACATATCATAGATGCACTTCATGTTGTGATTGAATGAAAATCTGAAAATTTGTTACACTGGCATACCCTGATAACATTTAAGTACTTATACGAGGAGAATTTTTAAGAAAAAGGAAAATAAATGTGTAGTAAATCGATTTTTATGACTTATCCTATCATAAGTAAAAAAAGATTTGAGCTATTTTAAAAATAGGTTTTGATTTAGAAATTGGAAAAGTTTTCCAATGTGTTACAGAGAATTTCATATATATATATTTATGAAATACAGAGCAACTACATATTATTAAAATGCTTGTTACATTTGTCACAACACAAACAGTTTCATATAGTCTATGTATAATTAGTACAAAAATCTACATCTCTCCTTAGTTAGACCTGCCAAAAAAACCCAACACGCACTTTGAATTTGTGTTGTTACGTCTGACCTAGAAGAAGAAAAAGATGATGATATTGTACATATGTAGTGTAACCTAATTAATTTGATAATGCTTTTCATTAACAGAAAAAGATATATAAGAAGCATAGTAATAATGATGAAATTCTCTCTGCCTCTGGTCATGTCAACAAGATGAGATCTAAAAGTTACGGATCTAAACACTTTGTTACAATTTGACACTTCTTCTTTACATTGTATTGTTACAATTATTCCACTAGCTTTGATACGCTGTTGGTGGTATAAGACATTTTTTGGATGAGTTCCAGATTACTAATGTATATTCAAGGTAGATTTTATGCACTATATGCAAAATCTGGAAGAGGTGCTAAGTTTTTATAATGAAATTATCATTCTTTTACATCCAAACAAGGTAAAGTAGTCCTAATATGAACAACGAAAAGGATATTCTCAAAAAAATGAGTTGGTAGAGAAAAAGATGATGATGAAGAAACAGAATTTCCTTCTTTTTACTTTTTAGGGTCAGTGAGGATGTTAATGTTAGTAAAGTCTCATAATGACGAAGAGAGCACAGTTGAGTTTGTCAGAAAATGATGATGATGACCACCATGTAATGAATGAGACTGAGAAATATAGGCTAAAAACTTTTGAGAGAGAAAAATATTTACCACTTTGCACAAAAGATTTTTAAAGGTAGGTCAACATCAACTTTTTAAGTTGCTAATGGCATGTCTGACATTCATTAAGCTTCAAAAGTAGCCACAATGACATGAGAGAGATAAAGTTTACTCTTTTATACATATAGTTAAAAAGTGTTTCAATTATTGTCATTTATTGAAATTAGATTATGTATGCAAATTTCCGTTTAATTGTTTCATTAATGAAGGTGTCATATATTCTATAGATATGGATGTTGATAACACTTCATTATGTTACAGGAAATTGATTTTGACGCGTGGTTCAATTAGTGCAACCTACATCCTTTTGTTATTACACTTGTTACAATGTATATTATTATTATTTATATTGTTAATTGTAGTACTGTGTAAATAAAGGTTAGGTTAAACGCACAATTATTACAGTTGTTTGGCTCCTGTAGAGACTCATGGTAGTTGTTATTGAAGGAAGACCAAGAAAAAAGGATTTTTCATAATATGAGCAGTGGAAACTTTACACTATGTACAATGTATAGTAAAGTAATGCAACCTGTAACTAACACTATAATATAGAATAAAAGAGTTGTATTTACAGATTAAATGAGTAAAGTAAAGTCAATAAAGTTATAGAAGCAGAACTTATGAAGGAGTACGTGCTTTTCAAAACTGATCTCAATTTGTATTATACTCACATTTGTATGAGTTTTTCCTTTTTGGTATTTATTTTGTTGAGGTAAAAGTTGGTTTAGTTGAACACTTGCATTTTTCACAATTTTTCTCTCTCTCCTCCTCTCAATTCCATGTTGTAGAGTATATATATACTGAAATTTATTTTGTATTCATAAATAAATGTCCATTTTTAAACATTACACTTACTTAAAGAGAGAGAAGAGTTTCTAGAACTAAAAAAGAGTTTAATGAGTTTTTATGCTAATTAATTAATTTCTTTTGGTATTTATGTCTCTTCTCGTAACTACTTATAAGTCGTAAGCCGCCTTTTTGAGTAAAATGTCAGATTTTCACATTTGTCCAATTAGGTATCTTTTAGTAGGCCAAACTACATAAAACCAAACTTAGCAAATTTTTGTTGCTTCTTTTTCTACCTACAGCATAAATATGTATAGAAACAATTGTTTCTCTGTGTAATTAATAATGGCAAAACATAATTCTATAATTCATGTCAACCATCTCAACTTTTTTTCTAGTTCCGTTTCTAGAAGCTATAAGAACTAAAGCAGTATTGTTAATAATAAGTTGTCGCTTTGCTGTGTAAAGTAAAAACTAGGTAAAGTAAAAAGACAAGAATTTTGCCTCAAGATCTTCTATACAACGAAGGCTCTGCTAATTGTAAGCGAACATTTTTGACAGCAAAAGGCAACATACATCATTTCCCATTTCACATCAAGTTATCTCTTTTCTATTTCATATCTTTTTGCTGTAACATTGTAACATAATATATGTGTATACTCTCATATTATAGATTTTAAAACTTTGTTATTATGCATTTTATGTCTTGCATGAAATAATAATATTCTATGTGCACTTCTCACACAATATGGCCTTCAAAAACTAAAGCACATATATAAACTCTTTTTTAGTTTTTTTTCTTCTTCTTCTTTTCTGTCCCACTTCCGTCTGTCATTTTCTCAGCTCACAGCTCTTTTGCTAGCATACATTTTTCTATTTCCTCTCTTTCTGAGAACGTATAAGCACAACTTATTTATGAAAATCTTAATATGCGTGAGTGTGTAAATTACACAAGGAATTTACCATAGTTGTGATAACTTGCACTGTGATGGTGGTTTAGATTTTTCTTTTTGTTGGTGAGAGAGATTAAATAAAATTAAGTAGTTCAGTTTTACTTGAGTACAACAATAATTTATTCACTACTTATATTTTCTAACTAATCCACGCCCATGCATGTGTTTCTTTAAAACTTTTTTGAGTTTGTCCTAGCCGTTCTTTAATTGTATCTTGTCAACTGTCAAGATGTTGTCCTGTTGCTTTCACTAAATGGATGATTGAATAGTGGACAAATTGCTGAACAAGAGTAGTACATGATGTCACATATATCAAACGAGTTGTTGTAGTTAAGATAATAATCTGTTCAATTCAAAAATTCTGTAATTTGTATTCTTTGGTGTATATAAAGTGAGTTGAGCATTTATTAAAATCATAGGGAAAAGGTCAATGGCATCTGACAAAGGAACAGAATGATTTTGCGCCTGCGTATTAATTCTCTGATTGCGTTTAATAGGGTCAATGACATTTTGACAAAAGGAACTTGAGCCTGTGCCTTTGATGATTAATTAGTTCATGGACTAAGATTCGGGAGCATTAAACTTGAAACCGCTATTTTGCCTTGACCCAGAAGAAGAAAAAAATTTCAAATACCATGTGCTTGGTTCAAATTTTGAACTTCAAAAGCAAGTTACTTCAATCATATTGTAATTTACTTTTGGTTTTTGTCTGCTTTTCAATGGTAATTGAGTTGCACACGCACGTAATCTACTACAAAATCTCGATATTTCCTACGATAAATTTGGCCGTTCTTTCGAATGGTGTAAGCCATTTCTCTCTAGACCAAATAGGAGCCGAGATACGAAGACACCTAAAACACCCTATTCTTGAATTCAATGCACCTCTGCTACTACATCCTCTTTGCAGACTTTTTTCATTCATCTTATTATGATTTGCTAACTTCATAAAGCGTGTACATGATTCAAGTTCAAAGTTCTTGTGTTTTGTATTTAAGCACTCTACATATTATTTAAATTATCCTTATTGTTTCTAAAGTTGTGCTCTTAGACTCGCATACAAGTCATATAAAATCATAAAATAAATTGCTAGTTTTCTCATTTATTTGCGTGCTTTCACTTTACTACACAAATAATCACAATGTAAATAAAGAAATTATATTATGCATATTTTAAAAGCGTAAAGACAATTCATAATAATTAATTGGTCATTTGTTAATACAGTACTGTAATAGCTCTTTGTGTCAATGTCAATATAATGTATTATTGTTTAGTTTACGCAAAAGAAATGTTTTCATTTGAGATTTTCAAAACTCTTGACGTAAACAACAAACGTTGACTGCTTGTAATTCAATGTGAATGAACTGATATAAAAAAGAGTAAAAAGAATTTGGAGAGTAATATGTGCTAAACTGTAATTCATTGTTGTAAATATTGTTGTGTACGCATGTTGCATTTAAAAGTATTTAGTCAATGTCATGTACCTACTATGATGTGTGAGTAAAAGTTGCAGAGTGAGAAATTTTACTATACTTTGAAGTAATTTACTACTATTCATCGCATAACAAAATGATGGTAAAGTAGCAGATTAGAAGCAACAATATATCATGACCTTTTGCCTTACAGGATGACAGTTCTAATACTATTGACCCATATTAAACTTCCTGTCAAGTCAATGTGTTGTGCACACACAATAACAGAGATTGGTTTTTTATGCTGCGTCTTATGATGTGTCGTTGTTAACTATTGACGATTGTTGTTTTGTAAGAAACTAATGGAATTTTGTAAGTAGTCTTGTAAAAGATGAGACAAACCTGCTTTAAAACGTCTATTCACTTTCCTTATACATAGTATGTAGTTCTTGTAGTAAATCTGTTATAGTTGTTTGTTCTCTCGAACCAGACGTATGACCTGATGTACTAACTAACAACAATTGATTTTTTATGTGACATTTGATTGTTGTTGACTGATGATCTAATAATGATATGTAAAAAAGAAGCTCTTTATATGCCTAGGTCACTATTGCTCATAGTGCGTACAACTTTTTATAATAAACTACTAAAACTACAGAATGCCGACCTTTGAGTATTTATTTTTTTACTTATTTATTATTATTATTGCCGTCTTATTTAGTTTAATTTACAGGATTTACAATTTATAATATAATGTCTTATTGAAAATCACAGCCAGAAATCAGTACGCATACAATTGCGAAGAACCACTTAATGTATTACGACAATCACATGCATGTTATTATAATTAGTATTAATTAAGTACTTATAGACTATAAATATTATATACAATTTAGCCATGTTTTATTTAATCTCTAGTCACTCTAGAGTCACTTTTGCAAGTATTTATCTGCCGTCTACTCCAAAATGAGCAAATATTATATTTATACTGAAATTAATAAGTGTAAAAATTATTAGAAATCATAAAGAATTCGCAGTGTATATATTTGTAAGCTCTATCTGGTAATTTGTATTTTTTTTTCAGCTCAAATTCCAGATTTAGCTAAATTCTTGTTGGTACAAAGAGAGAGAGAGTATAATAAGAGGTCATATGTTTCATCGTTTCTCTATATTAGATGATTCTGTTGTTAGTTTGAGTTCTATAATACAAGTATGTACAAAATCTTTTGGTAATCTCTTGTAGCAGTAGTAGTATATTGTAAGAAGTAATAAAATATAGAACACAGATATATTTTAAGACAAAAAGGAATAATCTATAAATGATGTTATGTATTGCGATTATCAATACTTCCATAAGAAGGTTGAAAAGATTGATTGATTGCTACAATGTTAGCTCTATGTGAGACACTATTTGATCTAAGCAATGGCTCTGTGTCATTATTGTCTTCCAAAAGTCTAGCTGCAGCTATGTCTCTACGATCTTGTCGCCATTTACGAATTCCAAAGACCATAAAAACAATGACAAGAAGAAGTTGAAGTGATTCGGCTCCTAGTACAAATGTAGTTCCCCATTGAAAACCTATTCTGTCATATAGAATGCCAGCAATTGAAGGGCCAATAAAAAGACCAAGTGCTAAAATTGATGTCCTGGAATAGTCAAGAAAATAATAGGAAATTAATAAAAGAGTTTTATGGTCGTGCATAATTTAAAGGTATGAAAACTTACCATAGTCCTGAAACTACGCTATATGTAGCCAAATTATCAGGAAATCCAGCTTGGATTGTACTTCTCAGAGCCAAAACAAAACCAGAAACAAATGAAGAACCAATTCCAAGGCCATGAATTACCAAACTTAGGCAAGTTAGCCAAAGTGTTGATTTCAAATTAAGAAATGGTACTGGTCCAATAAGAAGAAATGCTGTTGTGATAAATATTGAACCAACTAGTGATGCATACCAAGGTTGTTTCATTCTGTCACATAAATATCCCCATGCTGGTGCTATAATAATTGATTTATTTTGTTATTAGTGGCGTATGTAATACAATTAAGATTCATTGTGTAGAGTGTGAAATTAAATACCTGTAATAGCATAAACTCCACCTATTTAGAAAGATAAGGATAGTTTAGTGAGCTTAGTTGAGGAAAATATTAAAGATCTTATTATTACCGTTAATGACAAAAATAAGCCCTGTTGAGACTGGAGACAAATCAAATTGTCTAACGTGAGGTTCTAAAGTTGCACTCAGAAATCCAATACTCGTTGCAGCGACCATAATCCCAAAAGCAGCTAAAAATACTCCAGGAATTTTAAGAATTGTAAAAACTCCATAGCCAGCAATTGCTTTTCCATCTTCATCAGTTGCTTGAATATTTGAAGGCATGCAACATGCAACAAAAGTTCCAACAATGAATAAGCAAATTCCAGTTACAATAAAAGGTAGGATATAGCCTCCTAATTGAAATAGGGCTCCTGTGTAATTTCCAAGTACATTTACATTATAAATATGTCTATTTCATATAGATAAAAACTGACTAAATAATGTTTTACTAACCTCCCATAGTTGGACCAACAATTAATCCTGAAACAATCAATGAATTTGGATTAATTTTATAATCAATAAAAATTATAATATGTAGTGCATCTTACCTAAGCCAAAGAAAGTTTCAAGTGATGCCTATGTAAATCAATATATTGTAGTTATGCTTAAATACTTTAAATTAAATTATAATTATATAATGCATACTTACAAAAGTTGTGGCGACCTAATGAGTAAATAACATAAAATTTTAGAATATTTGGCATAAATACAAAACTAATAAAGTGTATTACTGTTTCAGGAAATTCACAAGCGATTATTGTAAACGCTGCCGTTGCAAAAGCCTAGACATAAGAGGGCATATTAAATATATACAGAAATACACTAATTATTTCAATTATATTTCATACCGCATTGCCTATAGCCTCACAACATCTTATTAAAAATGACAATGTTATAAACCATGTTGAACCACTAACTCTATCCAGTAATCTGTTGAACATAAGTTAAAATATGGTGTCAATTTGAACCAAATGATTAAAAACTAAGACTTACCCAAATAATATACAACAGGTTCCTGTTGTAAATATTCCTGCATTAAACACATAGCGAGGTCCTATTTTGTTCATCTGCAATATTAATTGTGTCATGATTAGCTATGTATATTGCCACAAAGTTTTTATTCTAAAAAGCGTCTTACATATTTTCCATAAATAGGAGATACTAAAAACATTGTAAGCTCAAAAACTCCAAAAACTAATCCATATTCAGTCGCTGTTGCTCCTTTTTTCTCAGCCTATGGAAAATTTTCAAAAATATCTTATTACACAATCAAGTCAAAAAATTCTATTATAAATTCATCTTACCTCTGCTGGATAAAATGGTGCTTGAAGACTGTACACAATACCCGCTAATAAATCTGCTATGCTATAAAATTAACAAAACACAATTCTCAGTTATATTTACTGATCAAATCCTTCACCAACTTTTTATTACTCACCTAAAAATTAGTAGCGTCAGCCATTGTCGTTTTGAAAATCCCATAAGAGACGGTGTAGGGGTTGGTGAATTATCTGGGCTTGATGAGTTATTATTATAAGGTGGAAGTAAATGTGCTCTATCTCCTTCACTCTGAATACAATTTCCATCTTGGATAACTACTCTTTCTTCACTTTTCATACTTGTAGTACGCTCAATTGCAGCAATTTCTTTGTACGAAGAAGATTCAGACTCACTATTATTTGCAGAAGATCTTCTAGAACTAGATGATGAGGATGAGGAATGTAAGCGTTGTTGTGTTGATGTCACGTCATTTGATATTATCAACAAATCTGATGAAGGAACTCTATTAGTGTCAGTCGTAGTAATGTCAGTTCCATGTAACTCTTCCATATAGATTCAAGTCTAGCAACAGGGTCAAGGCTATTATAGCAAAAAACTGTATATATATTTATTTATAATATGTGATGACTTTGAAATTTTTGATGACGCTTGTAAGTTTTATTGCTGAATGATGTAGTTTATATTTTGATGTTTGTCAGCTATACTCCTGGCACCAGCTGTCTGTCAGCAAGTTGTCAACTTTAATGGAGTAATGACGATGATAGAGAATTCTCTCTCAATCTGTATAGAAAGAAGTAAAACATTTTACTACTACTATTTTTGTATTGTTTACAAAACTAGGCCGTAGAATAATGAACTGGACTGGACTCTGGAGCAAAGGAAAAGAAACCAGGGACAAGTTTATATAGAGAAAAATGATAAGAAGACATTATTTATCATGAAATTATCAAAGGAAATTTTTGGGTCATTAGTCTTCTCCCTCTTTCTACTCTACTTGGTTTATAATACTATGGAATGAATGAGTGATTGACAAATACACTTGATTTATTTAGTTGATAACTGAAAAAATAAAGTACTAAAATTCCACTATGTATTTAGTAGCTAAAACATATATAATATAACGTCATATATATATGAATGTCGTGATTCTTTAATAGTACATATTATCAGACTCTTTTATATATATGTACTAGTTGGTACACCCGTGAATAAATTCACGGGACTTTTAGTTTGATATACGACAATTTATCAAGTAGAAACCATTTTATTTTGAGAAAATGTAAAAGAATTACGAATTGAGAGAAAAA